>VZQC01008106.1:739517-790339 GCA_009823505.1 Rhizomys pruinosus
AAAAAAAAAAAAAAAAAAAAAAAAAAAGGAAATGAGACATTTAGGGATAAAACTCACAAATATGTATATAAAATCTGAACATATTTAAAATATCTGCATAAAACCTACTCATAAAAATATCTAAGCTATTGCTGAAATTAAATAAATGAAAAATATTCTTGTTGATTGGAAGATGCAATGTCCTTAAAAATGTTATATCTCCCTAATAAATCAATCTTGTGTCCTCAAGAAAAAAGTTATATCTCCCCAGATTGATCTATAGATTCAATGTAATAAAATTAAAATCCACAATCCTTTTCTTTTTTGTGGAAAATGACACATTGATAGTAAATCTGTACATAAATGAAAAAATAGGCAAAATGTGTATGGCAGAATGCATGAGACTTAGTGGGGTTGAGGGGCATGGGGTCTAAATTTGATTAAGAACTGTTGTATGCAATGAACAAAAGCTCAATAAAAAAGTTTTAAAAGATAAACAAAGTTAGAAGACTAATGATTTTGAGACTTACACAAAAATCCAATAATTGCTACAGTGTGATATTGGCATAAAGATAGACAAATAGATTGATGGTTGTATTAGTCACTTTCCTGTTGCTGTGATAAAACCACCATGAGCAAGGAAAAAAAATTTTTTAAAAAGGAAGAGTTTATTTGAGCTTACAATTGATGGTTCCAGGGAATTAGAGTCCATTGTGGTGGGAGGCATGGTGGCCGGAGCTGGAGCAGCAAGCCAAGGGTCACATCTCGCAATGAGCACAGGAAGCAGAGAGAGAGAGAGTCTAGACACCACAAGGCTTGTTAAACTCACTAAGCCTGCCCCCAGTGACATACTTCCTCCAGCACGGCTACACCTTCTAAGACCTCCAAGAACAGTGCCACCAACTGGGGACAAAATATCTGAACACTTAAAGCCCATGGGGGACATTCTCATTCAAACTACCACATTCCACTCCCTGGCCCCCATAGGCTTATGACCATATAAAATGCAAAATGCATTTAATTCAACCTTAAACGTCCCATAGTCTTTACCAGTCTCAATTCTATTCAAGAGTATACAGTCCAAAGTCTCTTTGGAGAGACCCAGCCTAATCTCTTAACTGTAAGCTCCTGTAAAATCAAAAGACAAATTACATATTCCCAACATACAGTGGAACTGAATACACATTCCCATTCCAAAGGGGAGGAATAGAGGCATAGTGAGGAAATACTAGACCAAAACAAGACCAAAAACCAGCAGTGCAAACACCAACTCCAGTAGCTCCATGTGGGACTTCTGGGATTGACTTCCAAAGGGCTTAGATGGCTCAGCTCTTCCAGCTTTGCTTGCAACATACATCTCTTTCTTAGGATGGTACCACTCCCCATATGCAGCTGTCCTTGGCAAATATCTCACAGCTCTGGCATCTCGAATGTCTTCTTGGGATCTCCGCTGCCAACCAGACTTCACATTCACAGCTTCATGCAATGACCTATCAGGGCCTTCTTTATACAGGGACACCCCTGCTGCACTCTGCCTGACCTTGGCAGCTCTCTGAAACCGTGGAGGAAGAACTGAAGACCCTTCACTCTTGCAAACTTCATGCCTCTAAAGCCAGCACCATGTGAATTAAACTGCCAAGTTTGGCTGCAAGTTTGGAATGGACCCTAGCCTATTTCAACCACATTTGCAACTTTTCTCTGCCCTGAACTTGTTGGAGCAGAAAACCCTTTCAGTATTTTCCTTTCAAAAGTTGGAGGATTAGCTGGATGTGGTCTTGCCCTGAAGGTACTATTTCTGTTGTTTAGTAGTAAATCTCCAGGCCCCTCCTTAATCTCACTTTTTCCATTGTTTATTTGTAAATAGCTAGGCCTCTCCTTAATCACTTTAATCTCCTTATCAAAAGGAACCTCTCCTTCACATGCCTTGACCCCACCTTTAATCTTCCTAGTGCAGTTTTCAGATCCAAACTGTACATTCTGCAATTCTTTCTGCCCCATCTGCTCTTCTTCACTGTAGATCTGTGGATCACCATTAACAGCCATGCCACCATTTCTACATTAGGCTGTCTTGAAATATCCTCTGCCAAAGACATTAATCCATTGCTTTTCAACTTAGCATCAGATAAGCATTTGGGCTGTGGGCAAACTGATGCCAGACTCTTTATCAAAATATCCCACTTGCTGCCTAAGTCTTTATTTTCCTCTGAAAACTACATTTTTTGCAGCAATGCTTTCTTCCAGGCTTCTACTAGAATTGTCCCTTAAGCTCTGCTTATAGTAGTCAACAGCTTTTCTAGCCCAAAGTTCCAAAGTCTTCCACATTTCTCCAAACATCACATGGTCAGGTTTTTCACAGCCAACAGCTCACTCTCTGGTACCAAATAATGGTATAGAACAAAGAGTCAAGAAAGACAGTGACATAGTGACCCCCCCCATATGTATGTGTGTATAAAACAAGGTCTCACTCTATAGCTCAGGCTGATCTCAATGCACACTACTCCTGCCCCAGCCTTCTGGAATTTAGGCATGCACCACCATGCCTGGCATAAACTGATTTTTTAATTAAAGTGTATTGTTTTTAGTTTTTTTTTTAATTTTTTAATTAATTTTTATTTATTTCTGTATGTGTATGAATGTACTGTCTGCATGCAAGTCTGTGCACCCATGTCGTGCAATGCCGCGGAGGTCAGAAGAGGGTGTCGGATTCCCCTGGAACTGGAGTTCTCCTGGAATTGGAGTTTCAGACGGTTCTCGGCCGCCATGTGGGTGCTGGGGATCGAACCCGGGTCCTCTGTAAGAGCGGTCGGCGCTCTTAACCGCTAGGCCATCTCTCCAGCCCTGTTTTTAGTTTTTTTATAGGCAGTGTAGAAAATCAAAGGATTGCATTTTCAAAAAAATTCATGTTGGAACATGAATATCTATATGTAAAAATAATTAGATCTATTCTCTATATAATTTATAAATATTAAATAAAAATGTATTATAAGTCTGTACTAGTTAAGTAATTAGTCTGTTACTGTGATAAAACACAGTGACCAAGGCAACTTATAAAAGGAAAAGTGTATGTAGCTTACAGTTCCAGAGGGACAAGAGTCCATCATGGCAGGGAGGCATGGTGGCAGAGGTGTCCAGGGCAGACACAGAGAACTCCCATCTTCAAGCAGGCATAGGAAGCAGAGGGCAGCAGACTAGAAGTGGAGATGGCTATATACTCTCAAGCTTGCTCCTTGACATGCCTTCTCCAGCATGTCCACACCTTCCAAAAGTTCCATGACTCTCCCCCAAACAGTGGCACAAACTGGACCAAGTGTTCAAATACTTGAAGCCTATGGGGGAACATTCTCATTCACAGCATAAGGCCTAAGTATGAAGCCCAAAGTATAAAATTCTAGGAGAAAACCATGTGATGGTGGGCTAGGAAAAGACTCCTTAGACAAATTCTCCAAGACCTTTCAATAATCATCTGTTTTGAGAAGACCTGACTTTCACTCATGAATAGTTCTGTTTTTCCTCTGTTTTTTTTAGCACTATAAATGAATATATGAAACTATACTATATCTGTTTATATTCTCTCCTCCAGTGAGCATCCCTCAAGAAAAGATTATCTCTTAATCATTTTAATGCCCTTTAAATTTAATAAATGTTCATTACATGTGTTTCCAACACCAAGCTCAGGGAACCAATCTTTCCTAGGCGTCTCTCAGAATGTTTGCTTCATGTCTCCTTGGCCAGCATCATAGGGTCATCACTACCCAGGTCATTAGTAAAGGTTAGTGGACTTGCCATGATATACTTGGATCAATTATGTTTCTCTCTTTGGGAATGAGCTTGTCCTCACAAATAAGGAGCTGCAGTTTTGGGATAGGCTAGATGCAAGTCATGTCACAGAGACCTGGGAGATGTGCAGCACCAGCAGAGTTGCTGATGTTACTGGGCTGCTTTCTTTTTCAATGGGAAGGTATAATTTCTAAATGACCTTACCATATACTAGATTTGGAGCAGAAAAACTCAGATATAACTTTATTTGAAAATAAAAGGAATTAACTTCTACTTTGCAGTGAGCTTTGCACTGAGCTTTTTATAGCTTTTTAGACAATGCATCCATAGAGAGAGGCTTGGTAAGCTTTCCTGCTGAATCATCTACACAAACTCATATAGTTTTGAACATTAATTTTCACAATAACCATTGTTTTAGAACTTCAGTTATTAAATCAATATTCTTCACAAAATTTAAAACTAGGTCAAACCTAAGTATCTTTTTGTAAATGTCAGAAGAAAAGAAAACAACTAGCGTTGTTTGTATTCTCTTCTGTGGATGTAGGAATTCAGGAAAAACCACAGTGTACAAATGTTGAGAATCATTTCTAGCCTAACACATTTGGCTGGCAAGCATTCACTAAGAAAAATTAGATTCCTTTTTTAAGGAGAAACTCTTATTTCTGATTTTGTATGTGTTTACTGGTATTTTTTTTCTGTATTGCTGAGGATAGTCAAATTTTTCTTCCACATTTTGAATGTCAGGATTAGGCACTTCAGAATATGAGTGCACTAGAAGCAACCCTTTGGTCCAGAGTGCTTGGAAGGGCAGTGCTCAGGCTTAGAGACAACAAATGGAGAGAAAAGGAGAATATTGAGTTGGATGGTTTACACAACTACTGTGGCCATATCTTCCAAGCCCAGAGAAGCATCACTAATGAGTCATATTCAGTTGTTCTTCCAGCCCCCATGTAAAAAAGAAAGCTCCCACATAAAACTCCCTGACTACCTAGATTGTGGAAACCATGTAGAAACTTCTAATTAGGTCAACTGCCATCAGATCTACCATAGCTGACCCATGAAGTTTGGCTTTCTTGTTTTGACCTGAGCAATCCAAAACCAAGAATGACTTCACAATGGCAATTTGTGGCAGTGGCTGGCGAGATTTGTCTTCAGTTGCCTCCTTGGGATTGGGAGAAGACACGTGTTCCAAAGACACACCATGAGAGACTGGAAAGCTTATGATCACTTCTTTTGAAAAAGTTCAGAGAAGCCAGGCGTGGTGGCGCACGCCTTTAATCCTAGCACTTGGGAGGCAGAGGCAGGTGGATCTTTGTGAGTTCAAGGCCAGCCTGGTCTACAGAGTGAGTTCCAGGACAGCTGGGGCTACAGGGAGACCCTGTCTTGAAAAAAACAAAACAAAAACAAAAACAAAAACAAAAGTTCAGAGAAGTATCACTTGGGGCTGTAGACAGAGGGGCAAAGTAGTGTTTTATACCCCTGCATGGAATCTAGTGTGATGAGGTGGGGAGATTATGTAACAGCCCCTTTAGTCAGAGTGGCAGAATTAGAAGCCAGAGCTCATCCAGGAGCCATCCAGGAGTAGGCAGTGGTAAACTTAGCCTACCATATTCTTTAAGTACTTAGAGAGCATCACTGTGGCTGAATCTTCCCCAAATGGCTGAGGCTTGAGAATATATTACTGAAGGACTGTGTGTACCAAAAGGAAGATAGATGGGCTCAATTATGAATTTGAGAGGCCCCAGATAATGAGTACAAGAATGTTTTGTTAGAATTGTTACCTTCAATGTGGATATAACAGCTACCCTAAATTCCATGTGACACTCGAAGATATTTTGCAAAATCCAGATGTAAGATGAAATTGCTTTCATTTCAGAGAGAAATAACATCATATTGAGAGTCCTGTTCCACAGTCTGTGGGGAAACCAATGTTCACACTCCCACCACATCTCTGCAAATTCCTAGTATCTTGGACTCACGGGCATGTGGCAGGTTCTTCGCCACAATCATAATCTTCCTTTATGTCTGCTTAAACATATTTCTTATCCACCAGTGCTGCGAGATAAATTCACACACAGACATTTGGTCTGCTCATCACATGGGAAGCTGAGGGATAAACTCAGACTAGTCCTAAGGGGGGACTCTGGCAGTTTACTGGCCAAAGGGAAATAATGAAATAGAGCTTTACCTTTATTCCTTCTATCTCTTTTATGCACCCTCCACTTCTTCCTCTTCCTCACAGAGTTGCAGTGTGCATGGTTGTGGATCTCCTTGGGGACAGTAAAGTGGACGGTAGGTCAATAACATGGCATTTAAGGCCAACAGCTCATGATTTCTCCTTGTTGTGTGACAATGTTCCTAGGGAGATGTGAACAAACATCTCTTCACCCCAGATAGGGAACCAATGAGAGACCTTAGTAAGGTTACTACCAAAGTCACACTTGATGAAACAATGAGTTTTGGTTGGACTTACTTATAGGAGCAGAAACAAGTCAAAGACAGCTGATCACCAAAAGCCAGCATGGGTGACAGCACTTGAATTCTGGGAACCTGAACCCACAGCACAACCCCCAGGCAGGCTGCAAAGGGCTTCTTCCATGTGGCTCTCTCGATCGACGCTTGTCTGACGCTTCTCTCAGCAGTCCTTACTGCTTATATATGCTTAAGGAAGGGGGAGCTTAGTGTATCTAGTCAGTTCCAGGGACTTTCTGAAGCCCTCAAGCTGTTTGCTTCCTGACTTAAAGAGATTTCCTGCAGGATGGCATGGTTCCCTCCCATTAGAACATCCTGTGTCCTAATGGGCTTCTCTCCAAGATCAAGCTTTTTGTTTGTTTGTTTGTTTGTTTGTTTGTCTTTTTGAGATAAGGTCTCCCTGTAGCTCCAGCCATCTTGGAACTCACTCTGTAGACCAGGCTGGCCTGAACTCACAAAGATCCACCTGCCTCTGCCTCCCAAGTGCTAGGATTAAAGGCGTGTGCCACCAAGCCCAGCCCAAGACCAAGGTTTTATCTTGGAGAAAAGTACTGCACAGCACTCATCTTGTTGACCAACTTGTATTAAAAATAGCCTCCCCTAAACAACAACAAAAAACCCTGCACTTTAAAAAGTGTATTTTTCCTCTCCTTTATACATAGGACAACAATTTTAAAAATACTTGCTAATTTTGCCTTCTGTTTTAAGGGTGGAAGCCTCATTTTCTGATTTACAATGAAGGATAAGAAACAATGGGATGAGACTTCTAAGAGGAAAGCAGAGGAAATCCAGGAGCACACAGAGGCTGGGGCTACACCTGGTGAACACTTCAAGCATTATCTCACTGCACAGAGATCCAGAGAAGGGGCTTTTTTTGTACAGAGAATATTGTGACAATCTCCATGCTAATATACTTTAAGATATTCATGCAATAGATGATTGTGGGAAATACAAACTTGAAACTGAATTGTGTGCTTTTGAAAAAGTGCCAAAGTTTTATCTTTAGAAAACAGTGAAATTTATGTGACACAATTGTATAAAATACTACTCGAGGAGAGCAACAGATAGCCCAAAGGAAGTATGTAGATGACAACCAAAAGATGAATTTGGGTAAGTGCTAAGAGGATGAGATAATTAATCATGTGGTTAGAGTTGACTAATTATTAATGGAAAAAAGCTGGTGCAACCACTACAGAAACCAGTGTAGAGCATTCTCAAAGAACTGAAGATAAAACTACCATGTGACCCAGCTGTGTCACTCCCAGATGTGTCTTCAAAGAACTCTTGGTCAACACATTGCAGAGATACCTGCACATACATCTTGTTGCTGAAGTCTTCATAATAGCTAGAAAATGGAACCAGTCTGGATGTCCATCAACAGATGAATAAATAAAGAAAATATGGTACATGGATATACGATGAGATTTTATCTAGTTGCAAAGGATAAAAAATCATGACATGTATAGGAATTAGAAATCATTATGTCTGGGTCTGGACCCAGAAAGATAAAAACACCATATCTTTTCTCTTATGTGTTGAATCTAAATTTAAATTTGTGTGTGTGTGCGTACATGTGTGTAGTGTGTTTGTGACAAAACTATAAAGGGACTATGACCCTCAATGTAATCAAAGCCATATACAGAAAACTCACAGCCAATATCATCCTAAATGGGGAAATGACAGAAACATTCCCCTTAAAGGTAGGACCTCAGCAAGGCTGCCCCCTGTCACCACTCCTCTTCAATATAGTTCTTGAAACACTTGCTAGGGCAATAAGGCAAGAAAAGGAAAACTAAAGGAGTACTGTGGTGGTTTGAATGAGAGTGTCCCCCCATAAGCTTTAAGTATTCAGACATTTTGTCTCCAGTTGGTGGCACTGATCTTGGAGGTCTTAGAAGGTGTGGCTGTGCTGGAGAAAGTACATTACTGGGGGCAGGCTTAGTGAGTTTAACAAGCCTTGTGGTGTCCAGACACTCTCTCTCTCTCTCTCTCTCTCTCTCTCTCTCTCTCTCTCTCTGTCTCCTTCCTGTGCTCATTGCTAGATGTGACCCTTGGCTTGCTGCTCCAGCCCTGGCCATCATGCTTCCCGCCACAATGGACTCTGATTCCCTGGAACTGTCAATTGTAAGCTCAAATGAACTCTTCCTTTTATAAGTTCCCTTGCTCATGGTGGTTTTATCACAGCAACAGAAAAGTGACTAATACAGTTATTTGGTACCAGACAGTGGGCTGTTGGCTGTGAAGAACCTGACCATGTGGATGTTTGGAGAAATGTGGAAGACTTTGGGACTTTGGGCTGGAAAAGCGGTTGACTACTGTAAGCAGCACTTAAGGGGTCATTCTAGTAGAAGCCTGTAAGAAAGCATTGCTGCAAAAAAATGTAGTTTCAGAGGAAAATAAAGACTTAGGCAGCAAGTGGGATATTTTGATAAAGAGTCTGGCAGCAGTTTTCCCAGAGCCCAAATGCTTGCCTAATGCTAAGTTGAAAAGCAATGGACTAATGTCTTTGGCAGAGAATATTTCAAGACAGCCTAATGTAGAAATGGTGACATGGCTGTTAATGGTGAATATTGTACAGATCTACAGTGAAGAAGAGCAGATGGGGCAGAAAGAATTGCAGAATGTACAGTTTGGATCTGAAAACTGCACTAGGAAGATTAAAGGTGGGGTCAAGGCATGTGAAGGAGAGGTTCCTTTTGATAATGAGATTAAAGTGATTAAGGAGAGGCCTAGCTATTTACAAGTAAACAATGGAAAAAGTGAGATTAAAGTGATTAAGGAGAGGCCTAGCTATTTACAAGTAAACAACAGAAATAGTACCTTCAGGGTAAGACCACACCCAGCTAATCCTCCAACTTTTGAAAGGAAAATACTGAAAGGATTTTCTGCTCCAACAAGTTCAGGGCAGAGAAAAGTTGCAAATGTGGTTGAAATAGGCCAGGGTCCATCCCAAACTTGCAGCCAAACTCGGCAGTTTCATTCATGTGGTGCTAGCTTTAGAGGCATGAAGTTTGCAAGAGTGAAGGGGTCATCAGTTCTTCCTCTGCAGTTCCAGAGAGCCACAGAGGCCAGGCAGAGTGCAGCAGGGGCATCCCTGAATACAGAAGGCCCTGATAGGCCATTGCATGACGCTGTGAATGTGAAGTCTGGTTGGCAGTGAAGACCCCAAGAAGACATTCGAGATGTCAGACCTGTGAGATATTTGCCAAGGAGAGCTGCATACAGGGAGTGGTACTAGCCTAAGGAAGAGATCCATGTTGCATGCAATCCTGGAAGAGCTGAGCCATCTAAGCCCTTTGGAAGTCAAGTCCCAGAAGTCCCACATGGAGCTACTGGACTTGGTGTTTGCCCTGCTGGTTTTTGGTCTTGTTTTGGTCCAGTATTTCCTCACTATGCCTCTATTCCTCCCTTTTGGAATGGGAATGTGTATTCAGTTCCACCATATGTTGGGAGTATGTAATTTGCCTTTTGATTTTACAGGAGCTTAAATTTAGGAGATTGGCCTGAGCCTCAGAAAGAGATTTTTGGACTGTAGACTTTTGAAATGAATTGAGACTGGTAAAGACTATGGGCACTTTTAAGGTTGGACTAAATGCATTTTGCAATATTTTAATATGGCCTATGGGGGCCAGGGAGTGGAAATGTGGTGGTTTGAATGACCGAGTGTCCCGCATGCGCTTTAAGTAAATCAGACATTTTGTCTCCAGTTGGTGGCACTGTTCTTGTGGAGGGTCTTAAGAAGGTATGGCTCAATGCTGGAGAAGTCACCACTTATTGAGGGGCAGGCTTAAATGAGTTTAAGCAAGCCTTGTGGTAATCCCAGACTCTCTCTCTCTCTCTCTCTCTCTCTCTCTCTCTCTCTCCTTCCTGTGCTCATTGCTAGATGTGACCCTCTGCTTGCTGTTCCAGCCCTGGCCACCATGCTTCCCACCACAATGGACTCTGATTCCCTGAACCGCCAATTGTAAGCTCAAATAAACTCTTCCTTTTATAAGTTCCCTTGCTCATGGTGGTTTTATCACAGCAACAGAAAAGTGACTAATACAAGTACTAATTGGAAAAGAGGAAGTCAAGCTATCTCTTTTTGCTGATGTTATGATTGTTTACCTAAGGGATGCTAAAAACTCCACCAGAAAACTCCTAGAAATGATTAAGAATTTCAGTCAAGTGGCAGGATACAAAGTTAACAGAAAAATCAGTAGCTTTTCTTTACAACAACAACAAGCAACTGAAGAAGGAATATAAGGAGACCTTCCTACTCACAATAGCCTCAAAAACAATAAAATACCTAGGAACAAACCTAACCAAAGACATCAAAGATCTCTACAAAAAATTTAAACCCCTGAAGAAGGAGATTGAACAAGACATCAGAAGATGGAAAAACCTCCCATGCTCATGGACTGGAAAAATTAATATAGTAAAAATGACCATTCTACCCAAACTAATACAGATTCAATGCAATCCCAAATAAAATCCCCAAGAGTTTCTTCACAGGCTTGGAAAAAAAGTCCTTAATTTCATTTGTAAAAACAAAAGACCCCGAATAGCCAAAGCAACCCTGAGTGAAAAGAGCAATATAGGGGAGGGCATCTCTATACCAGACTTCAAACTATACTACAGGGCTATAGTCATAAAACAGCCTGGTTCTGGCACAAAAACAGACCTGTTGACCAATGGAACAAAACCGAAGATCCAAACCTGAGCACATACAATTTCAGCCACCTCATATTTGACAAGGGGGCCAAGAAGACACAATGGAGGAAAGGCAGCATCTTCAGCAAGTGGTGTTGGCAAAACTGGATCACCACTTGTAGAAGAATGAAATTAAACCCCTACCTTTTGCCCTGTACAAAAGTCAACTCCAGATGGATTAAAGACCTCAATGTGACACCCCAAACTCTGAAGGCGATAGAAGAAAAAGTTGGCAGCAGCTACAAGACATAGGAGTAGGAAAAGACTTCCTAAATCAGACAGCAGCTGTGCAAGAATTAAGGTCGACAATTGACAAATGGGACCCCATTAAACTCAAAAGCTTCTGTACATCAAAAGAAGCAATCAAAGAAGTGAAGAGAAATCCCACAGAGTGGGAGGAAACCTTCACTGCAGATACATCTGACAAAGCATTGATTTCCAGAATATATAAACTATTCAATAAACAAAGGAGAAAGAAAACAAATGACCCACTCAATAGATGGAGCAAAGAGCTGAACAGAGACTTCACAAGTGAGGAATTAGAGATGGATGAGAAACATCTTAAGAAGTGTTCAACGTCACTAATAATTAATGAAATGCAAATGAAAACCACTTTAAGATATCATCTTACTCTAATAAGACTGGCTATGATCAAGAAAACAAATGATACCAAGTGCTGGAGAGGTTGTGGGGAAAGGGGAACACTCATCCACTGCTGGTGGGAATGTAAACTCATAAAGTCACTGTGGAAAGCAGTATGGAGAACCCTTGGAAGACTCAAAATGAGCCTACCACCTGACCCAGTCCTACCACTCCTGGGTATATAACCACAAGACTCATCTTACAACAGAGATACATGCACAGCCATGTTTATTGCAAATCTCTTCACAATAGCAAAGAGCTGGAACCAACACAAGTGCCCTCAAGTGATGAGTGGATAGAGAAAATGTGTACAATGGAGTTATATGAAGCAGTAAAGAAAGATGACATCATGAACTTTGCAGATAAATGGATGGAGCTAGAAGATATTAGGCTAAGTGAAGTTACACAGTCCCAGAAAAACAAACGATGAATGGTATCCCTCATCTGTGAATGCTAGCACCAATTACCTAGTTGTAAGTCAAACTGAACAATGTTAATGTGCTCTGAAAACAACTGTGCTCTTATATTGTGAATCCTTTAACAGGTTCTGGAACTAAGCTACCATTTATTTTCAGAGTTAGGAACTTTTGGTATATGGATGAAGGATATGTGTGGATATTTTATTTAGAGTATTTATTATATTATTAAATTATATATTTTATTATAGGATATATTATTAAATATCCTATTATATATAGGATATTTATTTAGAGTAATATAAGATCAAAGTTTGTCATGACATTATGTCTAACCACAATATTTATTTTATGGGAGTGCCTATTAGTATTTCTTATACAAGGCTGCTTGAGCTTTTGTTCAAGCATTTTCTTTTTTTAATTATCTATTTTTATTGATGTTTTGTGTATTTCATACATCATTTTTCAATTCAGTTTAGTTATTCCCCTTTATTTTCCCCCCACCCCACCCCACCCCATATCATGCATTCTGCCATAACTGTTCTACATCTTTCTCTCAGTCTTTTTTCATGCTTAGGAATTCACATTTTCCTCTATTAATTTTATATTACTCTAAAATATGGATACATATTCTTCACCCATATACAGTAACTACAGAGCCTGAAAATAATTGGTGGGTAGATTCTAGAGCCCTTTGAGAGATTCATATTATTTTTTAAATTAATTTATTTATTTCTGTATGTGTATGAATGTGCTGTCTGCATGCAAGTCTGTGCACCCGTGTTGCGCAATGCCGCGGAGGTCAGAAGCGGGCGTCGGATTCCCCTGGAACTGGAGTTCTCCTGGAATTGGAGTTTCAGACGGTTCTTGGCTGCCATGTGGGTGCTGGGGATCGAAGCTAGGTCCTCTGCAAGAGCGGTCGGCGCTCTTAACCGCTAGGCCACATTATCACAACATTGTTGCTTTCAGATAAACAGAAATATAACAATAATGTCATTCAGCTTGCCTTTCCTCTGGGAGATTTGCTGTTAGCATCCACAAATGAGGGAAACCATTCTGTTTGTCTTTCTGGGACCGTGTTACTTCACTCAGCATAATGGCTTCGAACTCCATCCATTTACCTGCAAAGTCCATAATACCATCTTTCTTTACCAATGAATAGTACTCCTTTGTGGGGATGTACCACATTTTTGTCATCCACTAGTCTGTTGAGGAGCATTTGGGTTGATTCCAGCTCTTCACTATTGTGAAGAGAGCTGAAATAAACATGGATGTTCATGTATCTTTGTGGTAGGCTGAGTCTTGTGCATATATACCCAGGAGTGGTATGACTGGGTTACGCGGTAGGCTCATTCTGAGTCTTTTAAGGGATCTCCACACTGCTTTCCATAGTGGTTGTACAAGTTTACATTCCCACCAGCAGTGGATGAGTGCTCCCCTTTCCCCACAACCTCTCTAGCATCTGTTGTCTTTTGTTTTCTTGATCTTAGCTAGCTGAATTGGAGTGAGATGATATCTGAGAGTGGTTTTAACTTGCATTTCCTTAATTACTAATGATGTTGAACACGAGGCAGGGTCTCCCTGTAGCCCCAGCTGTCCTGGAACTCACTGTGTAGACCAGGCTGGCCTTGAACTCACAAAGATCCACCTGCCTCTGCCTCCCAAGTGCTAGGATTCAAGGCGTGCACCACCACACCCGGCAATGTTGAGCACTTTTTAAGATGTTTCTCAGCCATCTTTAATTCCTCACTGGTGAAGACTCTGTTCAGCTCTTTACTCCATCTTTTGAGTAGGTCATTTGTATTCTTACTTCTTTGCTTTTTGAGTAGTTTATATATTCTTGATGTTGTTGCTCTGTCAGATGTATCACTGATAAAGATTTCTTCCCACTCTGTGGGTTTTCTCTTCGCTGTACAGAAGCTTTCGAGTTTTATGAGGTTCCATTTGTCGACTGTTGACCTTACTTCTGTGCAGCTGCTGTGTGACTTAGAAAGTCTTTTCCTATGCCTGTGTCTTGTAGGTTGTTGCCAACTTTTTCTTCTATCACGTTCAGGGTTTTGGGCATCGTGTTGAGATCTTTGATCTACTTGGAGTTGATTTTTGTACAGGGTGAGAAGTAGGGGCTTAATTTTGTTCTTCTATAGATGATGATCCAACTTTGCCAGCACCATTTGCTAAAGATGCTATCCTTCCTCCACTGAGGGTTTTTTGCCCCTTTGTCAAATATGAGGTGGCTGAAATTGTATGAGCTCATTTGGATTTTCAATTTTGTTCCATTGGTCAACAGGTCTGTTTTTGTGCCAGTACCAGGTTGTGTTTATGACTATGGCCCTGTAAGGTAGTTTGAAGTCTGGTAGGGCAATAGCCCCCCTGAATTGCATTTTTCACTCAGAGTTGGTTTAGATATTCGGGGTCTTTTGTTTTTCCATATGAATTTAAGGATTTTTTTTTCAAGTCTGTGAAGAAGCTCATAGGGATTTTGATTGGGATTGCATCGAATCAGTATATCAACTTGAGTAAAATGGACATTTTTACTATATTAATTTTCCCAATCCATGAGCATGGGAGGTCCTTCTATCTTTTGATGTCATTTTCAATCTCCTTCTTCAGGGGTTTAAAATTTTTGTTGTAGAGGTCTTTGGTATCTTTTGGTTAGGTTTGTTCCAAGGTATCTTATTATTTTTGAGGCTATTGTGAGTGGGAAGGTCTTCTTATATTCCTTCTCCACTTGTTTATTGTTGGTGTAAAGAAAGGCTACTGATTTTTCTAGGTTAATTTTTTAGCCTGCCACTTTACTGAAACTCTTAATTGTTTCTAGAAGTTTTCTGGTGGAGTTTTTAGTATCCCTTAGGTAAACTATCATATCATCTGCAAAAAGGGATAGCATAACTTCTTTTCCGATTAGTACTCCTTTACTTTCCTTCTCTTGTCTTATTGCCCTAACAAGTGTTTTGAGCATTATGTTGAAGAGGAGTGGTGATACGGGGCAGCCTTGCCAAGCTCCCACCTTTAAGGGAAATGGTTCCAATTCTTCTCCACTTAGGATGATGTTGGCAGTGGTTTTGCTGCATATGTCTTTGATCATGTTGAGGAATGTTCCTTTCAGTCCTATTCCTTCTAGGACTTTAAACATGAAAGGATGCTGGATCTTGTCAAAGGCTTTTTCTGCATCAATTGAGATGATCATGTGGTTTTTGTCTTTCAGTGCATTTATGTGTTTTATGATATTTATTGATTTACGTATGTTGAACCATCCCTGCATCTCTGGTATTAATCCAACTTGATCATGATGGATGGTCTTTTTGATGTGGGTCTGTATGCGATTTGCAAGTATTTTGTTGAGAATTTTTGCATCTATGTTCATTAGTGGTATGTGTCTATAGCTTTCTTTTTTGCTTGCATGTTTGGTATTAGAGTAATTCTGGTTTCATAAAGGAGTTTGGGAGAATTCCCTCTGTTTGTTTCCTTCTAAACAATTTGAGCAGCAGTGGTTATAGGACCTCTTTAAATGTTTTATAGAATTCTGCTGTGAAACCATATGGAACAGGACTTTTTTTAGTTGGGAGGTTCTTAATTACATCTTCAACTTCTTCAAATATTATGGGTCTGTTTAAACTGTCAGTCTCTTCTTGGTTAAGCTTTGTTGGTTTCCAGGATTTCAAATATTCATCCATTTCTCTTAGGTTTTCAAATTTAGTGGAGTATAGATTTTTGAAGTATTCCTGTATGATTGTCTGGATTTTTTCTTTATCAATTGTGATGTTTCCCCTTTCATCAGGAATACTATTGATTTGGAGTTGCTCTCTCCCAAATTGGGTTGTGCCTGCTGATTAGTAGGGGGATAGATCTTAGGAGGAAGACTAAGAATATCTAATTGGCACCTGAGTTGGGCCTCTACATGAACTCATGATTAGCTGGACTAGAGCTATCTAGTTTCTCCAATATCAAATTAAAAGAGAACCTGAAGTTTAGACCAACCAGTTTTTCAAGTATATGAACAGAATCTGCAACTCAAAAAGGAAGGGTTGAATTTCCCACCTGAATCATAATGCCAAAATCACAATGGAAAAATACCAACATGAAAAACCCAGATAATATGTGCCCATCAAACACAACCACTCCTATAGAAGATAATGAGAGTCTCCTAGGACACAGAGTTTAAAAGAACAGTCATAAAAATGATAAAAACTTTAATGAATTGAATGAACACACAAACAAATCAAAGAATTAAAAGAAGATAGGGATAAGCTTCTGACTGAATTCACAAGAGATATAAATGCTGAAGAACACTCAGGTTGAAATAATAAAGGAATTAAAATATTCAATAAGATTATTTGAAAAGACAGGTGAAAGGCTCAGCAACAGAATGAATGAAAAACCTTATCATCAAGATTGGATGATAAGGTTGAAGAATTGGGCCACTCAAGCAAAGATTATGAAATTTTTTAAAAACACAGGAATGGAATGTGCAGGAAATGTTGGACACCATGAAAAGACCAAATTTGTGCATCATAAGAGTAGAGGAAGGAGAATAATCTCAGGATAATGATATTGACAAGACTTCAACAGAATTGTAGAAGAAAATGTCCAAAATTAAGGGAAGACATGTCCATACAAATACAAGAATCACATAGAACCAAATCAATAGGACTAGAGAGAAGAAGCTCCCTGAGGCATATCATAGTAAAAACACTAAAAGTACATAAAAAAGAATACTGAAGGCTTCAAAAGGAAAACAATTAGTCACATAGAAAGGAAAACCCATCAGAATTACAGCTGACTTTTCAACGCAAATTATGAAAGCCAGAAGACTCTGGACCAAAGTATTCCTGGTTCTAAATGAGCATAGATTCCCAACCCAGAATACTTTACCTAGTAAAAATGTCTATTATAGTTGAAGGGGAAAGAAAAATGTTCCATGACATAAACAAGCTGAAATAATTCATGTCCAGAAAACTAGCCCTTCAGAGAATACATGAAGCATTACAAAGACCCAAAGAAAAAACAACTATACCCAAGCAGCAGCAGAAAGAAACTAAATGAAGGTACAGTTGTGGAAACACAGTTAAATCAAGAATGCAAACAGAAATTAAAATGAAGGGAACCAATACACATCTTTCAATAATAACTTTAAATATCAATGGACTGAACACCCCAGTCAAAAGGCACAGGCCAGTCGAATGGATTAAGAAACAAAATCTGGCTGGGTGTGGTGGTGCACGCCCTTAATCCCAGCACTCCGGAGGCAGAGGCAGTGGATTTCTGTAAGTTCAAGGTCTGCCTGCTCTACAGAGCAAGTTCCAGGCCAGCTGGGGCTACAGGAGGACCCTGTCTCAAAAACACCAAAAAAAGACGAAAATTGAGGAAGTGCACCAGTCAAATTGACAGCCTCCCATGCTGCATATTCGAGGATTGGTGATACTCAATATTGTGAAAAGTGAGCATTCTACCAAAAACAATAGAAATAGACTTCCAGCTGCAATCCCAATCAAAATCCCCCCTCTAAACACATTCATTCAATCAGCACTTAGAAAAAAAATAGATTTCTATGGAAGTACCAAAAGTCCCGGCATGAGACAAAGTAAAGCTCCTGAACCACAAGAGCAGTAATGAAAGGACTTACATACCAGATCTTTAAACTGTATTATAGAGCTCTTAGTCTAAAACAGCATGGTTCTGGACTACGCACATGCACAATCAGGCCTGAGTGTAAATGGCAACATAACTGAAGATCTCAAACATCGAAGTACATGCGTTTAAGCCCCCTGATATTGAAAAGAGGCGGCCTAAGAATACTCAGTGGAGGAAAGTGCGCACTTTTAGCAAATGTGCTGAAAAAACAGGAAATCCTTCCACCTGTAGAGGAATGAATCTAAGATCTCTTATCTTCATACTTGCACAGAGTAACTTCAATGGATGTCAAAAGACTCCAATGTGAAACTCTTAATAACTCTGAAGACCTGTATGAACAAAACAAACACTCACCACAGATCTAATAAGATACACGGTATAGGAGAAGTTACTTTTCTTTTTTCCGGTTCTTTTTTGGACAGGGGTTCCACCTGTAGCACCCAGCTGTGCCTGTGATCTATTCCAACATGTAGACCAGGCTGGGACTTGAAACCATCACAAAGATCTGCCTGCCACTGCCTCTCAAGTGCCATAGGACTAACAGGCAATCTGGCACCCATCTGCCCACAGCGTAAAAGTAATTTCTAAAAATCTAGGACTTCACGTGCATCAGGAATTAAGGTCAAACAATCAGAACAAATGACACCTATTAAAACTCAAAAGCTTGCCGTGATCTCTCTTCAAAGAACCTCAACCAGGTAGATTGAAGAGAGCACCCTCCACCACACGGTGGAGAAAATTCACCAGTGCACATCAGCACGAGTTTAACATTCAGAATTACAAAGAGGAAAAATATTAAAAAAAGAATCAAGAAATTGGTGACCCAATTAGAAGATGAGCTAAGGATCAGAGTCAAAATTTAAACCACTTAATTCTGGAGCTGAGAGATGGGCTCAGTGGTCAGAAGCACCTGATGCTCATGCAGAGGACTTGTGTTCAATTTTGCAGCACCCCACATGGTGGCTGAAACTCCAATTCCAGGAGAACTCCAGTTCCAGGGGAATCCGACACCCTCTTCTGACCTCCGCGGCATTGCACGACACGGGTGCACAGACTTGCATGCAGACAGTACATTCATACACATACAGAAATAAATAAAATTAATAAAAAATTAAAAAAAAAAAAGAACAATTAACCAAGAAGATATTACAATCATGAACATATATGCACCAAACTTTGGTGCACCCAACTTCATAAAAACAATACTACAGTACTTTAAACACAGATTAATCCCAACTCACAAGTAGTAGGGGGTTTCAATACCCTACTGTCTCCATTAGACAGGTCAACCAGACAAAGAATAAACAGAGAGACATCTGAATAAAATAATACCATAGCAAATGGACCTAATAGACATCTACCCAATATTCCACCCAAGCACCAAAGAATATAGTTTCTATTCAGCATCCCATGGAACTTTCTACAAAGTCAACAACATACTGGGGCACAAACCAAACCTCAACAGGTATAAAAATTGAAATAATTCCATGCATCCTATCAGGCCACAATGCAATAAAGTTTAAAATCAACACTGGAAAAAGCCCTAAAAACTATAGGAACTCATGGAGATCAAACAATACATCCCTAAATAATGAATGAGATAAAGAAGAAACTGAGAAAGAAATAAAAGTATTCCTGGAATTAAACAAAGAGGACAATACAACACAACAAAACCTCTAGGACATTTAAAAGCAGACCTTAGATGGAAGTTTATAGTTGCAAGTGCTTACATTAATAAATCAGAAAGAGCACAAATAAATGACTTAACATAGCAACTCAAGACTCTTGAAAGGCAACAACAAATGAAACCCAAACCTACCAGACAAGAAGAAATAACAAAAATGAGAGCAGAAATTAATGAAATAGAAACAAAGAAAATAATAGAAAAAATCAATGAATCCAAGAGCTGGTTCTTTGGAATGGTAAACATGATAAACAGGCCCTTCACCCAGTCAATCAAAAGAAAGAAAGCAATGCCAAATCAATAAAATTAGAGATGAAAGTAGAAACATCACAACAGACAACAAAAAGATCCAGAATACTATAAGGGAATACTTTAAAAACCTATACTCTATTAAATTTGAAAACCTAAAGGAAATGGATGAATTCCCCAAATCATGGCAATCACCAAAGTGAAAACAAGAAGAGATCAAAAGCTCAAACAGATCCATACATATAAGGAAATTGAAACAATAATACAAAACTTCCCAACTAAAAAAAGCCCAGGCCCAGATGGAGTTACAGCAAACTCTAACAGACATTTCAAGATCTACAACCAATACTGCTTAAATTATTCAAAAAGATAGAAACAGAGGGAGAACTCTCAAATTTCTTCTATGAAGCCAAACCAGATAAAGATATATCCAAAAAAGAAAAACTATAGTCCCATATCACATGGTTATCTCATTAGATGTAGAAAAGGCCTTTGAAAACATTCAACATGAATTTATGTTAAAAGTCCTAGTCAGAATTGGCTTGGAGGGAACATACCTCAACATAAAGCTATATACAACAAACCTTCAGCCAACATCATTCTAAATGGAGAAAAACTGGAAGCATTCACCTTAAAGTCAGGAACCCTGCAAGGCTGCCCACTGTCTCCACATTTTTAAAAAAAAATATAGTGCTTGAAACTCTTGCTACAGCAATAAGAGAAGGAAATTAAAAGAGTATTAAGTGAAGTAACACAGTCCCAGAAAAACAAGCAGTGAATGGTCTCCCTCATTTGTGGATGGATGCTAACACCAAATCCCCAGATGAGAGACAAGCTGAAAAACATTATTGTTATATTTCTGTTTATCTGAAAGCAACTATGTTGTTATAATGTAAATCTCTTAATGGGCTCTAGAATTGATCCACCATTTACTTTCAGACTCTGTAATTTCTGTATATGAGTGGAAAGTATGTGTTCATATTTTAGAGTAATATCAAATTAAAGGAGGAAAATGTGAATTCCTAAACATAAAAAAAGACTGAGAGAAAGATGTAGGATAGTTATGGCAAAGTGCATGATCTGGGGTAGGGCGGGGGAAAGGGAAAAAGGGAATATGTCTAAACTGAACTGAGAAATGATGTCTGAAATGCACAAAACATCAATAAAAGCATTAAAAAAGAAGAGATCATATTATCCCAGATGATATGATATGATACTATATGTAAGAGATGTCAAAAAAATCCTCCAGAACACTCCTAGAAATGATTAACACTTTCTGTAAAGTAGGAGGTTATAAAATAAAATGAGTCTGGAGACCCTGTCTCGAAAAGACCAAAAAGAAAAAATAAAAAAAAATAAAATGAATCTGCAAAAATCAATAGCCTTTCTGTATACAAATAACAAAAAAGTGGAGAAAGAGTACACAGAAACCCTCCTGTCACGATAGCCTCAAAAACAACTAAATGTCTTAGAATATGCCTTACTAAAGGCATTAGAAATCTCTACAATAAAAATTTTAAATCTTTAAAAGAAGAAATTGAGGAAGTCACCAGTAAATGGAACAGCCTCCCATGCTCATGGATTGGATGAATCAATATTGTGAAAATGAGCATTCTACCAAAAACAATAGATAGATTCAGTGCAATCCCAATCAAAATCCCCATTACATTCTTCATAGATTAGAAAAAATATGATTTATATGGAAGTACAAAAGGCCCCGGATAGACAAAGTAATCCTGACCACAAAGAGCAGTAAGAAAGGATTACTATACCAGATTTCAAACTGTATTATAGAGCTATAGTCATAAAACAGCATGGTTCTGGCACAAAAATAGACCTGAGGGTAAATGGAACATAATTGAAGACTCAAACATGAGTACATGCAGTTTCAGCCCCCTGATATTTGAAAGAGGGGCCAAGAATACTCAGTGGAGGAAAGATGGCATCTTTAGCAAATGGTGCTGCAAAAACAGGATCTTCACCTGTAGAGGAATGAAACTAGATCTTTATCTTTCATATTGCACAGAAGTCAACTTCAAATGGATCAAAGACCTCAATGTGAAACTTAAAACTCTGAAACTGTTGAAAGAAAACATCAGCAGCAATCTATAAGATACAGGTATAGGAAAGTACTTTTTTTTCCGGTCTTTTTGAGACAGGGTTTCCCTGTAGCCCCAGCTGTCCTGGATTTCAACATGTAGACCAGGCTGGACTTGAACTCACAAAGATCTGCCTGCCTCTGCCTCTCAAGTGCTAGGACTACAGGCATATGACACCATGCCCAGCAGTAAAGTAATTTCTAAATTGGACTTCAGTTGCACAGGAATTAAGGTCAACAATCAACAAATGACACCTCATTAAACTAAAAAGCTTCTGTACATCAAAGAACCAACCAAGGTAGTGAAGAGAAACCCCACAGAGTGAGAGAAAATCTTCACCAGTGACACATATGACAGATGTTTAACATTCAGAATATACAAAGAATGCAAAAAAATTAAAAAAAGAATCAAGAAAATTGGTGACCCAATTAGAAGATGAGCTAAGGATCAGAGCAGAATTTAAAACCACTTTAAAATTTCTGGGAGCTGGAGAGATGGCTCAGTGGTCAAGAGCACTGACTGCTCATGCAGAGGACTTTGGTTCAATTTGCAGCACCCACATGGTGGTTAAGAACCACCTTTAAGCTGGGTGTGGTGGCTGATGCCTTTAATCCTAGCAGAGGCAGGCAGATCTTTGTCAGTTCAAGGCCAGCCTGGTCTACAGAGTGAGTTCCAGGCCAGCTGGGGTTACAGGTTGACCCTGTCTCAAAAAAAAAAAAAAGATTTCATCTTACCCCAGTCAGACTGGCTAAGATGAAAAGAATAAATGATACCAAATGCTGGCATTACACTCATACACATTAAAAAAAAAACACATAAACTAAAAATGAACCTACCATTTGACCTGGTTATACTATTCCTTGGCATATACTCAAAGAATTCATCCTACCATAGAGATACTTGTGCATATGATTGTTGCTACTCTTTTCACAATTACTAAGAAATGGAAGCAGCCTAAGTGTCCCTCAACTGATGAGTGGATAATGAAAATGTGGTAGAACAGTGGAGTTCTACTCAGCAGTAAAGAAAGATGAAGTCATATAATTTGCAGGTAAAATAGAAACTTGTGCTGGTGCTGGAGAGATTGCTCAGTGGTAAAGAGTGCTGACTGCTCTTGCAGAGGACCAGGGTTCATTTCCCAGCACCCAGGTGTGGTGGTGCATGCCTTTAATCCTAGCACTGGGGAGGCAGAGCCAGGTGATCTCTGTGAGTTCAAGGCCAGCCTGGTCTACAGAGTGAGCTCCAGGCCAGCTGGGGATATAGGGAGACACCGTCTCAAAAAACAAAAAACAAAAAACAAAAAACAAAAAAAAAAAAAAAAAAAGAAAGAAAAAAAGAGAAAGAGCCTTATGCTATGTGAAGTTACACAGACTCAGAAAAACAAATGATTTATGTTTGTGGATCCTAGCAACAAATCCTTGTATGTGAGTATGTATCCTGAGGTAGCTGCAGGAACTAGGAAGTGGAAAGGTACCAGGGAGGTAAAGGGAAAGAAGGAACCTGAGAGAGAAGAGTAGGAGACAGGTTACTAAGGGAGAACTGCATAAAATGGGGTATTTAAATGGGATGGGGGGGGGAAGAGAGTTAATCAAGGAAATTTGGGGATAAAGGGAAAGAAGGAGCTCAAGGAAGGTGATTCCAAAGGAGACTTGTATTATCAAGGGAGAAATGAGGAGTATGAGGACACTTTTAATGGGGAGGATGTGGAAGGAGACTTATCAGGGAAAGAGAGAAAGGAAAGATAAATAATACCTAGCTAGTGTAAAAGACCAGAAGAAATTATATTATTCTGACAGCCTAAAGACAAATTACACATATAATATCTCTACATGAGTCCATGTATAAAGCTGAACCCTACATAACAAGAAACAGTGTCAGACAAGAGAAATCTTCCTTTGAGTTGTTGGCCAGAGTAGTCCAAGAGACTCCCAAAATTACACAGGCTATTGTCATAACCCTTGATTGCTTCCCAGAACTTTAAGGTAAGACCCTATTGCCAAAAGCAGGACTTAGTTTGGAGACCAGGTTTGGAGCTGGAGCTGACCTGGAAGACACTTCCCCTGAAGGCTAGTTCTCATTTGGAGAGCAAAGCACATCCTGCTAAGGGAGAACATCAATCGATGTGGTCCAACACAAGCTTTAAAACCAAATAACCAGAGTGCACAGAGCTTAGATCAGGGATTTCCCAGGACCTTGAAGCACAGCTCTCTTCACAATAGTGAAGAGCTGGAACCAACCCAAGTGCCCCTCAACTGATGAGTGGATAGAGAAAATGTGGTACATCTACGCAATGGAGTTCTTTGCAGTGGTAAAGAAAGATGACATCATGAACTTTGCAGGTAAATGGATGGAGCTAGAAGATATCATGCTAAGTGAAGTAACACAGTCCCAGCAAAACAAATGATGAATGGTATCCCTCATCTGTGAATGCTAGCACCAATTACCTAGTTGTAAGGCAAACTGAGCAACGTTAATGTGCTCTGAAAACAACTGCGCTCTTATATTGTGAATCCCTTTACAGGTTCTAGAACTAAGCTACCATTTATTTTCAGAGTTAGGAACTTTTGGTATATGGATGAAGGATATGTATGTATACTTTAGAGTAATATAAGATCAAAGGAATGCAGAAAAAACTAGTTTGTCATGACATTATGTCTAACCACAGTATTTTTGGGGAATGTTTCTTAGTATTTCTTATACAAGGCTACTTGAGCTTTTGTCCAAGCCTTTTCTAAAATATTATACAGTAGTTAAAAGTATCAGGCTGGTGTAACTTAGCCTTTCTGGATGCTTAATGACCATACTTAATGCCCATACCAATTTGGCTGAGGGTCTTAAGGGATAACTTTGTTCCTTGCCCTCAGAGGTCAACTAAGTCCCAGAGGACTATGCATGGGGGCATCTCTTGAAATGTCCTACAAATATGAGTCACCAGTCTTCCCGTGCAGGGAGATCTTGGAGATCCACTAATGGGACCTCAGCTGTGTCCAGTCAATAAAGAGGAAAATCTGCTCATGCTTCAAAAAAGGGAAGCCTGGTCTAGCAAGACCTGACTTTGTCCTCGAGTAGATGGAACTGGTTATTGATAAGCCAAAAGGAGCCAGGGGCTCCCTACTCCCCCCAAAACCTGAGTGACCCTTGAGGACCAGATCCTCAACTGACCTTGAGAAAACAAAAACCTTGGTTAATCTGGGTTAACTGTGTGGCCTTAAACATCCAAAAGGAAAGTATAACCAGAAATAAATAATCAGTAAGTCCTGAGAAATTGTACTTCAGGTATAAAACTTGAGATCTTAGTAAAAAGACAAAAGAGCACAGTTGTTTTGCCTGTCTTACTGGCAAGTGCAGCTACCCTGTGGCTGCCACTGCTTTTGCCATCCTTCAAAGATGTGAGAAGAGATAGCTTTTTAACCTTTCAATATGGACTAAAGACTCATGTCTAAGAATCCTCCAAACCTTCAGTGCCATATGGGGACTGTTGAGACATCCAACTTGTGGACTGAGCTACTACTGGGGTTTCAGCCTCTTCAGAGTATAGACTGACATTGTTGGACTACCCAGGCTGTATCATGAAGACCAGTACAGGAAGATCAAGACAAGATGCAGTGCTTACTGGACCTCATTTGGTGACCATGGGAAGAGAAAACCCCAGTGTGGAACACAAGGGCAGAACTGGTGGTGGTTTGGGCTTGCCAAGGAGGAGCCTTCAAACATGACATCTTTCAGCCTAAAAAAAAATCATAAGCTGAAGATGTTAAAACCTATGATATATGTGGCATGCATGTGTGCATATTTTGGAGTGATGGATATTGGAAGGAATAACAACAAGAACAATAGAAAAGTCTGCTTCAAAGATCTGACTGAAACAGTGAACTTCTGCTTGAAACAGTAAACTTCTGCATTGAGAATTTTGAGAGAGACTGAGCAAAAGATGAAAAACATGTTTGGCAGAATGCATGAACTCTGGTGGGGTGGGGGGCAGGGAGGAGGGCACGGGTCTAGATTTGATTTGTAATGTAATTTGATTTTTATGAAATGCACAGAGCTTAAATAAAACATTGGCAAAAAAAAGCATGTGGCATTGGTGCAGTAGTGGCACTTTTATCTTCAGGGCAATCAATGGTTACCTAATTGGACTTAAAGTCTGCTCAATGGGAAGAAACTCATATGTGGTACTGTAAATATAGCCAAATACAAATGGATGGAGAGATCAGAGACTGGAGAGATGGAGAGAAAACCTCAACACTGTCACATCCTTAGACTAATATAATTTCTTACTAAATTGCAAAATATGTATCCTCATATTTACAGTAAATAGCCCAGTCACCACTCATCAAATAAGCTCCTTTGTATCAGATGGAGACTATTACAGTACCACAACTGATCACACACAGACATTGTCTGTGAATTGCCCAAGCCTAAGTGACACATCTACAATGCATCCTCTATACCTAAGGCGCACACAACATAGAATAAGAGATAAAGAGGACACTAACAAATCTCTAAACTCCACTAATGAAACTCCCTCGTGTGAAAGAGAGCCAGGAACATAAAAGGGCACAAATAGCCAAGGTGTGGAGATTAGGAGTCAGCAGAGTGTGGGTCCTCAGACAGGACTCCTGTGTTAGGATTCACTCACAGGCTCAGGGACCATTGCAGAAGAGTGGTTGGAAAGATTGTAAGAGCCAGGGAGGAGGTGCATGACCATGTGGAAACATAATCATAGCTCTGAGGACCCTGTTCATATGGTCCTCTGGCAGGGGTGTCAGCATGCTCAAGACTCATGCAACTCAAGCAGACAAAACCCACCATAGAAATGGGCAGCAGGTCCTAATCAGTAGCTGATTACTGCTGTGTGAGGAAGAGCTGATCTTCTTAAAATGAGGGACTCTGGATGGGCTGACTAGACCTCAGTGGATGAACTTGCACTGAGGAACATCGAGGGACACTAACTTGACACAATGGGCCTTGGCACAAATGACAGAGTGCATGAAGTCCAGCGGGGGCTGTGGAAGTTGCCAGTGGAGAAGGTGGTGTGGGGCTAAGATTGATTGAGATGTTCTGTACGAAATACACAAAAATTCAATAACAATAAATAAAATACAAGAATAAAACATTTATTTTGCTGGGTACATTGGCTCATGCCTTTCATCCCAGCATTTGGAAGGCAGAGGCATGTAGATCTCCATGAGTTCCCACCCAGCCAGGGCTACAGAGTAAGACCCAGATTCAAACAACAAATAAAACTTTTTACAAGCTACTATATGAAAGAAAAAAAGTTGGCATTTTATCTTTCAAAACACAGCTGAAAAAATTTCCAGTGGGCTAAATATTCAAATAGAGAAAGTCATATTTGTTCTGGATAAGAGTAGACTAGTTTATGCCAAACTGACCTTCTGGGTTAATACAAAAATAAACCCAGCACAATTTAATACAATTCTTGAAGACATTGTAGAGAGAACAATACTAACTAGAGGGTAAAGGGAATTCAAGTCTCAAAAGAAGGGCATCCTGGGTGAGATCCACATTTATTCAGTGTTTCTTTGAAAATGCTCACCAACTTACTGGTTCAGAAGGGGAAATTCTTGAGTAGAAAGCAACAGTTTTGCTGATACAGGAAGTCAGAGATTGGATTCATGGATTATCAGAGTAGCCAGAAATTAAAGGTTGAAGATGTAGAGCAACAGAAACTACAACACCAAGCCTCTGTACAACAATCTCCCTAAATCTCTGGAACTGGGAAGGGTGTGAGAAGGGCCAGAGCCAAAAGCGTCTGCCAGTAGATAATTGACAAATTCTGCCAAAGTCGATTGAAAGCATCCAAGAATTTCAGTGAGCTCTTGAAAGAACACTATAAAGAAATATACATTTATGCACATCATGATTGAACTTCTGAAAATCAAAGATCAAGAGAAAACTGTAAGAGGAGCCAGGGAGAAAGGTGCGGCAGCAATAGGCAGCTCAGCTGACTTCACACCAGAAACTAAGAAAAAAACAGCCTTTTCAGAGTACTGTAAGGAAGAGATCGAGCCATCAGCCTGGAGGGTTGTATTTTTTTTTTTTTTTTTTTTTGGCCTGGAGTTCTGTATTCATCAAAATATCCTTAATATACTTGACTCTATGGAGACATTCAGATGGCCAAAAGCTGGAAATTCGTTACTAGCAAAAAAAATACCCAAGGAAATTCTGGCCCAATTCGAATGATACCAGGTGGAAACTCTAAATTACAGGAAGAAAGGAAAAGGGCTGGATATTTCAGATACATAGATAAACATTAAAAATTTTTTCTTACTTTTGCATAATTATTTATAATACAGTTGCTTAAAGGAAAAATTAACAATGTTCTCAGGCTTATAATCCACTTATAAGTAAAGTATATGACAACGCTTCCACAAAGGTAGGATATGCATTCAAGAACATTATCTAGGTAAAATGTGAGAAAGTTCCGGTATTACATCAAGTCCAACAGTCAAGTTAGCATTGTTTATGGAAATTGCTACAGCAGCTACTAAAAAATCATACAAAAATATGTAGAGAGCCAATAGAAAGTAAATCGAATAGCCAAATACTTGATATGAAGGTAAATTTACTTAATATTCTTAAGTATTAATAATATTAGAAATAAACAAAATGTGGTAGTTTAATAAGGGTTGAAGTTAGAGTTATTGAAAGATCAAAGCTATTAGGTTAGTGCAAAAGTGTGGTTTTTGCATTGTTGAAATTCATTGTTTGGTACTAGAATACATTCTTTTAAAAATATTTTTCTTAATTATTTGAGAATATCCTATAATGTATTTTGATCATGTTCCTCTCTGCCTCTGTCTCCTCTCATATTCACCTCTACCCACTACCCACCCAACTTCTTGTACTCTTTTTCCCATTGAGTCCAAATTTTGTTGCCCAAATACTCTTTGGTGTCCCCCTAGCCGGAGTCACACCCTTAAAGAAAACTGACTTTCCCTCTACCAGCAGCTATCAAATACCAAATCAGCTAGGGGTGGGAGTTCTGCCCTCCTCCTCTCGTCCTTGCTAAGATTTTGTCAGCCTTGAGCTTGAGAAGATCATGTGCATGCAATCACTGCCAATGTGTGTTCATATGTGTGACTCACCTGTGTCTGGAAAAGTAGTCATTCACCTCCTCTAACTCTCACATTCTTTTTGCCCCTCTTTCCATCAAGATTTCTGACCCTCAAGTGAGGAGTGTATATAGATGGTCCCATTTAGGGCTGAGCCCTCCACAGTCTCTTACTCTCTGTGTACTGACTAGTTGTGGGTCTTTGTGTTAATCACCATCTGCTACAAGAAGAAGTTTGTTTGATGAGGGTTAAGAGGTGCACTAAGCTCTGGATATAGCAATAAGTCATTAGAAGTCATTTTACTGCTGTGTTCATTTAGGAGAATCCCTGGAGCCTACGATTTAGATAGTCACAGGTAATGGGTTCCACTGCAGAGGCTCCAGTTATGTTGTTGGGTATGGATTCCATCTCATGGACCGGACCTTGAATGCATTCAGAAGGTAGTTGGTTACTCCCACAACATTCATTACACTAGTGGGCATACCTTGCCATGCCAGTCATTATCGTAGCTCACAGGGTTCACAAGACTGATGATGACTTTTCTTCTTTTGTAGAATGCAAAGCACCTTGCAGCACTGTGAAAAGTAGTCAGTAGAGATGAAGCTTCCAAGCCAGTACTTGCATTATTTCTTCATGATTTATGATGTAAGTATGGGTTGTCTTCAGCAATAAGGTCTTACCATCAAGTGCTGGAGGAAATCCAGAGTAGTGGCAACAGACGGCAACATTTGCGAGTCTATGAGATCCCACAGACCAAGAACTCGAAGAGAAGTAACCCATTCCTGGTACTGGGGTTTTTATTTGCTAGAATTACATGTCTAGTTTTACTGTCATCACATTATACACATTACAGGGCAATTCCATTTAAGATATTTTGGGGGAATCTTTTTGAGAAATGGTCTCCCTGTAGCCCTTGCTGGCCTGAACACTGCCTTCTCAGTGCTGGGATTAAAGGCATGTACCACCACACCCAGCTCATTTTAGGATCTTTTAATATATGTAGATGTATTGACATATTTTACAGAGCTTCTACAGTAGTAGGTTTCCATTTTTTCAAAGCCCATTAAGGGTTAGTTATCCTCCCCTTATCCCTCCTCTGCCCTGCCCTCCCATCCCCCATCTCATTTAATCCTTCCCATTCCTTTATTCTCCTTTCTCCCTTTAGATCATTGAGTTATCTCTCTCTTCTCTTGCAAGCTCCCCTCCCCCAAGGCTCCTTGCTGGTTTCCTAATCGCTATGGGTATTCCAAGTGAAACACACATATCCAAAGATCCAAAACTAGCATCCACCCATGACAGAGTACATGCCATGTTTGTTTTTCTACATGTGGGTCACCTCACTCAGAATGATTGTTACTAGATCTATCCTTTTAACTATAAATTTCATAATTTAATTTTTCTTTTTTTTAACTTTTTTTCTTGATGCTTTGTGCATTTCATACATCATTTTCCAATTCAGTTCAGGCATATTTCCCTTTCCCTTCCCCCCTACCCCCACTCCATCCCAGATCATGCATTCTGCCATAACTGTCCTGCATCTTTCTCTCAGTTTTTTTTTCATTTTTTAGCTATGTGATAATCCATGAATACAAGCATCCTTCATGTAAAACCAATTTGCAGGCTGTTGTGCCCAAACCCCCACAGCCCCACCTTCCAGCGGGGGGTGAGGAGTTGTATGTTCAATCAAGTTGATCAAATGAGTGTCCAGACTACATTGCTGTAGTTTCACCATTCACCCCAATCACAGCCCTTAAATTCTACCACGACCCCTCTTCCGCAGATTGTTCCCTAGGCTTAGAAAAGGGGCACAGGTGGATGAGAAGCAAAACAGTCCACTCTCTCTGGAGCTGTTGTCTTGGACTCTGGTCAATTCTGGCTGTTTCCTTTCATGGGCTGACAGTTTGTCCAGCCATCTTTTTCTGAGTCTTCCAGAGTTTTATGTCCATTCTTTTTGTTGTTGTTGTTCTATCTAACTGTATTGCATATATATTTAGTTATTATACTTATGTAACATAAATATATACATACATATATACCCATCTACCTATGGAAATTTATTTTTGCTAAAAGATGTCATGTTTTCTTAAGGAAGTGCTCAGAGATCCACTTTGGCCAGCCCAAATGACCATGAATCCTGCCCTTGTGTTTCACGCTGGGGTTTTTCCTTCCCATGGTTCCCCAAATGAAGTCCATTAAGCACCCGTCCTTTATTTTCAAAGGTCATAATTTTGGTAAATATGTGATGTATATATAGGCATACTTTGGAACAATACAAATAGGTGTCCTAGTTTGTCTTCAATTGCTGTGACAAAATACTCTGACTGACACCAACTTGGGGAGGAAAGGGTTTATTCAGCTTGCATCTCCTGGGTCACAGTTCATCACTCAGGGAGCCCAAGACAGGAACTCAGGGCAGGAACCTGGAGGCAGGAGCTGAATCACTGGCCATGGAGGAATGCTGTTCACTGGCTTGCTCCCCTGGTTCATGCCCAGCCTGCCTTCTTATACGGTACACAACAACCTGCCCAGGGTGGCACTACTCATTGTGGGCTGGACCCCCCCACACTGCTCGACAATCAACAAAATCCACAGATGTGGCCACAGGCAAATCCAATGGAGCCAATTCCCCAATTGAGGCTCCCTAACCAGGTGTGTCAAGTTGACACTAAAGCTATCCAGCACAATTGACCCCTTGTCAAATTGACACACAAAACACATCACTATTAAACCACCACCTTTCCAGTTCTTATCCCAAAGTATGATGTTTAACATTAATCACAACCTAAGCAGTACAACCTTAAAAGCCCCACAGTCCTTAAAATGTCCAAACACTTGAAAGTTCACAGTCCATTAAAAGTCTCTTAACTGTGGGCTCCTGTAAAATCCAAACAAGTACTGCTTATTTTCAAAGGGAAGAATCAGGCATCTCAAACAAAACCTAAGTCCAGCAAGTATTCAAGGCTGGACACCTGGGACTCACTCATGATCTTCTGGGCTCAAAGGGTCTCTGCAGCTCTCCTCTCTCCTGCTCTGCCGTCTGTGGCACACACAGTCTTGAAGGCCCAGGCCAACTCATTCTACACTGCTGCTGCTCTTGGTGGTCATCCCATGGTCCGGCATCTCCAAAAAGTGGGGTCACACTGAAACTGAGGCAGCACCTTCAGCAATGGTCTCTTCTGACCTCTCCTGGTGCTAAGCCTCAGCTCTCTCATGACCCCTGCAATCCTGGGGTCTCCACTGCAACCGAGGTGCACTTCCACCAATGGTCTTTCCTGACCTCTCACAGTGCCAAGCCTCAGTCTCTCTGTGACCCCCTCAAATTTCAACTCCAGAACCAATAGGAGACTCTTACACACTACCAGTCCTGCTTCTGGCTTGACATGGAGGCTCAGGCCCCTTCTGGACTACAGCATCTGTGTGCTGACCATGAAAAAATTCTTCCCAGAAGATTTCACCACAGTGATGCTGGTCTCTTGTTATTTAGCTGATTCTTTCAGCCCCAGCTAAACGCATCAATTGTCCCAGTTAGCAAGGATCTCACTTCAGTTGTGGTCTTTGTTACTTGACAGCTGATTCTCATCCCCAGCTGACCAGAACCCCAAGATTACACAGTACTGATTATCTCTGTTCCCCTTTGAAACTAGAAACTTCACAAGCCAGGCCTCCATCTTGCTACAAAACCTGCAGCAAAACACTCCAAGCCTGCCCCAAACTGTCCAAACACCTCCACAATCTTCCCAAAAGCACCAAGTGGTCTTGTCACAGCAATACCTCACTCTCTGGTACCAATTTTTTGTTCTAGTTTGTCTTCAATTGCTGTGACAAAATATCTGACCGACACCAACTTGGGAGGAAAGGGTTTATTTCAGCTTACAGTCTCTTGGGTCACAGTTCATCACTCAGGGAGCCAAGACAGAACTCAGGGCAGGAACCTGGAGGCAGAAACTGAATCATAGCCATGGAGAATGCTGTTATTGGCTTGCTCCCTGGTCATGCCCAGCCGCCCTTCTTATACGGTACAAAACATCCTGCCAAGGGTGGCACTACACATTTGCTGGGCCCCCCATAACTGCTCGACAATCAGACAAATCCACAGACGTGGCCACAGGAAAGTCAAATGGAGTCAGTTCCCCAACTGAGGCCCCTCAACCCAGGTGTGTCAAGTGACACTAAAGCTATCCAGCACAGGAGGAATGAGAAAAAGACTGGATCAAAGAACTGACTGAAACAGTTAACTTCTGCCCAAACAATAAACCTCTGCAGAGAAAAACTTTAAAAAGACTAAGAAAAAAATGCAAGGTATGTATGGCAGAATGGATGAACTAGGGTTGGGTGAGGGGCATGGAAAAGGGAGTGTGTCTAAATTGGAGTGAGAAATAGTGTATGAAACACACAAAACACCAATAAAAATATTTTTTATAAATTTTTTTATTTTTTGTATGTGTATGAATGTACTGTCTGCATGTAGGTTGTGTGCAACCCGTGTCGTGCAATGCCGCGGAGGTCAGAAGAGGTCCTCGGATTCCCCCTGGAACTGGAGTTCTCCCTAGAATTGGAGTTACAGGACGGTTCTCAGCCGCCATGTGGGTGCTGGGGATCGAACCCAGGTCCTCTGCAGGAGCAGTCGGTGCCTTAACCGCTAGGCCATCTCTCCAGCCCTAAAAATATTTTTAAATTAAAATAACTTGCTAACAGCTGTCTTTAAAAAATTAAAATAAATAAAATACAGCAGCATTGTTAATAACAAGGACAATGTAATCTGATCATAAGGAAATACAACTCTGACATAAATTATATCATCTGTAGTGTAAATTAATAGTAAACAAGGGAGGGTAAACCAATGTGTGACTATCACCTGTAGAATAGGATAGTGGCCTGCTAGCAAGAAAGGACAAGCAACATTTATACCACAAACCAACTGCCAAATACCATGAGAAAAGTAATAATAGAGTGCTATATCTTGTAACTAGAATGGGGAGTCATTTGAAGATCTATTAATTTGTCCAAATACTCTCGTTAGGTTTTAATGCTGCCTGTTATTGCATTCTCTTAAAAAAAATAAAAGTTGATATTCTTCATAGCAGCCATTAGGCGCTCTGATTGAGAGGTCAAAAAAAAAAAGATAAAAAAATTTTGGTCTTTTTTAGACAGTGTGTCCCTGTACCCCCAGCTGGCATGGAATTCCCTGTATAGATCAGGCTAGGCTTGAACTCACAAAGATCCACGTGGAATTAAAGTACTGGAATTAAAGACGTGTGCCACCACATCCAACCAAGAAAAAGTTAATTTTAAAGAGAAAATGAAATCATGACAGATTTCTTCTCAGAAGTAAGTTTTAAAAAGTCTTCTTGGTGGGAGTGGTGTCAGATGCCTTTAATCCCAGCATTCAAGAGGCAGAGGCAGGCAGTTCTCTTTGAGTTCAAGGCCAGCCTGGTCTACATAGGGAGTTCTAGGATAGCTGGAGCTACAAAAAGACCTAGTATCAAAAGACTCAAAAAAGGATTTTTAGGATGAGAGATGTATTTTAATATTAATTTTATATTAACAAATAAAGGCTCTATTATTAGTCAAATTTTCTGAATGGCTGGAACTGTTCAGTGGGTAAAGCCAATGATCCCGTGGCAGCAACCAGAAGCAAATTACATCATTTTTGATTTGATGGTCAGAGTAGTGCAGAGGCTTACATATAGCAATATGTCTATCAAAGGCCAAGGTAACTGGAACCATACACTGAAATACTACCTAAAAGTTCTTGTTCAAATCCTTATATCTTCATGTCTCATGTTTTTACTATAAATGCTTTTTAAGTAAAAAGTAGTAATTGCCACAAGTTTTGACATATCACAACTCCAAAGAGCTTAGTAAAGTCCCAAATTTCAGTATCTTGGGAGCCATCTGAGAGAAGTCCACCTCTATCAGGTGCTCACATCTGCACTTTCACCTGTAGCTAGCTTATATGTCATTAACACTTGGTTTAAAAGCCAAACTTTTGACTAATCACTATAAGTAGCAGGACAGGGTGTACAAGAAGCTGGCATTTTTCCTTCAAAGCACACAGCTAGTATGAGAAACAACACATTGAACAGAAGACTGAAATTTCTGACACTAATTTGAACAGGTAACAATGTAGACATCCATCTAAGAATTGTATTTTAGGAATATAAAACAACTAAAACAGTTCCAAAACTAAGTATTTTATTAGATGTATTGACCTTCACTATGAGCATTGTAATCATCATAAATCAATATAAATTCACTCATATAGTTTTATATCATCAAGACAGAAGAGGAATTGCTTGCTGCCTATATTATGTAAATGTATATGCCTTCAAAAGAGATAGAGATATAGAGTAAGTCTTTCTCTGAGGATACAAGTTTTGGAATCTAGTAAGATCCATCTATGAAAGTGTACCGGGATACACTCGCAAATATTGTGTCTGTACACAACAGACAACTGGCAATTAAGAGGCTTCATTAATTATCTTCGTAGCTTCATGAAATCTAGGTGTTTCTTCCAATATCCACAATGGACAGATACTCCTCAGTCAGGTTAAATAAAAGAGCAGACTTATTTTAATCAGTTGAGAAGAGGCACGCCAGCTACGTCTAGAGTTTAACGGCGCACGAACCTCGTCTGATACAAAATAGCTGTCAGACAAGACATAGTAGCACACTACGCATACGCGATGGTCATGAATGTTCAGGCTAGACATTGTTATGTACAAATCCTCTTCAAACGCAATGGTCTCGCGAGATCGCTACAATGCATGCTATAGGGAGATCGACATACCATGAATACAAGAGAATTTGGAGAAAAAATTCATTTCCTTTTGTTCCAAATGAAAAAAAACTGAGAAACAAAAATAAAAAGCATCAAAAGGCAAGCATTTCTAGATGGATAGATGAAAAGGTTACTATAAAAACAGGACAAACATATATAACCATAAATAGATAGACTTGAGACCACTTGGACATAATCATAAAGAAAAAATAATATAAAAAAAGAGAAGATGATCTGAGATAATCCCCCTAAGATAAAATAATAAGAACAAAAAAACACACACATAATAGGACAACACAGACAACAAATAAACTGAGGGAAGATCAATACAGTTAAAGCTGTCCAATACATTTAGGGCCACAAAATTGGCATTTCTACAACAAAACCAGCATGAACTGTATGAGTGGTCAAGCCAGGATCCATGACAAACAACCAGAATCAAATTACATAATGTTTCCATCATGATTAGTCAAGATTCAAAGGCGTTACATAACAAGAAAATCAGACCCGCGACAAAGAAGCACATGCATTTTATCAAAGGAACAATTTATCTCAAGAAGATTTCAAATTATGAATATATATGCCTCAAATCTCTCGGAGCACCACAAAATTTATAAAGACAATTCTCCTCGACCACAAGTCACAGACTAAACCCATTACACTCATAGTAGGAGATTTCAATACCCTACTGAGACCTTTGGACAGGTCAACATGACACAAAATAAACAGAGAGATATCTTGAACTGAACAATATGATACACCAAATGGACCTCATAGACCTCATACGGAGTATCCATCCTATACCCAAATACACTTTCTAAAACTCAGCACTCCATGGAACAATTCTCCAAAATAGATAATATACTGGGACATATAAGAACTCTCATAATACAAAAAGATTGAATAATTTGCATATGCTTTTCTATCAGACAATATTGCAATAAAGCTCAATTCAACACCAGACGCCTCCTGCCAACAAGAATACATGGAGACTAAAAAACTACACCTTGAATAATGAATGGTCAAGGAAGAGATAAGAAAGCAAAGCATTCCTGGAACTAAAAAACGAGAATACAATGCAACGAAACCTCTGGGACACCTCCAAAGCAGTCCTAAGAGGGAAGTTTAGCCTGGTGCCTACATAGAAAATACAGCAAGAGCATACAATGGAATGACTCTACACTACAAGAAAAAGCACTGTGAGAGGCACGACAGCCCTACTAGCCAACAGACAGGTGAAGAAAAATATTAAGCAAAAATCAGAGAGCAGAAAATCAATGCCACATAAATGAAAACAAAAGAAAACTTTCACACTCATCAGATCAATATATCACAATATATGCAACACAGTTGGGCGTGTTTGAAGAATGATATAAAACATAGAGAGACAACTCTCTTTTTCCCCCTTAGATTCTCATCACTGTAAAACACAACCATAACATAAGAGAGGAATTGTAGAACCTAACTCTAGAAAATCAGTACTAATCCTTATGAAAGTAAAAAGGGGAAATTCATCCGACGGTTAACAACGTAAACGATCCAGAACAATTCCTTTAGGTGTATATGAGGGTGAGTCTATGAATGCCTTATCTACTCAGTTAACTGTTATATTTCTCTTATCAAAAAAGAACCATCCAAAGCTTTTTGAAAACCTAGAAGAAAATCAGATAATATCTGAAATCTTGAGAATCACCAAAGCTCGGCCAATAAGTTATGATCCTAGTGAGTCTTAAACAATGATCCCGAAATTTTGAAGTATAACATTTGTTTACGTAGATTATCTGATAGTAACGAAGCTTCTAAATCATTACCCATGAAATATGCCTCAGGCATGCAGATTCGGTTGTTTCTACGGCAAGAATTCTATCAAAACTTTTCTCATGCTAAGTACCCCTACGAGCCATTTATTGAAAGTGATAGCACTTGTATGCTGTGGAAGCGTAGTACAATTTGCATTGAGGACACATTCTCCCAAATTCCCTCCTATTGCTAAGCCAAAAAATACTCTACTACCGCATTTAACTCAAGGCAAAGAGAGACGAGACTAAAAGGCAAGTATTACATAAGGCAACCCATCTTCCCTTGACAACACAGATTTACATAAGATTTCTACAATCAGCGATAGTTGCTGGCACTGAGGTCGCATACTACCACCCACATCAGTACAGCATAATCATCCGATTTACCTGACGAAAGGTTCGGATTAATACCAAAGTAGCTGCACCAGGGGATCTGGAACTATTCAAACTATACCGAACACTCATTCGCAATACTCAGCTTCTTATTACAAGAGTATCACACAATCAGACAGTATTGTAAATGTTCGGTAAAGTTGTACAAAATAGCCTAGCATGCACCATCTATATCCAGTACATAAATGCATTGATTGATTCTGATGACTTAAATTAGCCTTTTCGACAACACACTATTCCAGCTATAACCAAGAAGTTCTAGTTGTCTTTAGTAAAAATTTCCTCCTAAGTAATGTGAAATTGTGAGTGAGCAAGAGAGCTTGCAATTCTCCACCTTTGTAGCATGTCTAAGTTGATGCCAATTGTTAGACGAAAACCCACCACAGTCACAATATCGCGCTAAGTGTTTGGAGCAGTGAGAAATGAACAGAACATTACATCGCCAATTATTAATAGCGAGATTTAGTTGTATTGATTATTTGTAGAAGGTCTTCGCTGTAATAGTGCTCGCCCCACACTGTTCACCTGACTCCTAGATTAAAGTGAAATAGTTGCACTGAACTATCTGCTAGTTTGATATGAAGGCAAGGAAAAAAGGCAAGATAAGAGTACATATTGGACAAAGAGAAGTCAGGTGCTATCGCGTATTGTCTGCAGGGATGTAAATATGATTGATATAAGTAATTAGATGCGATAGATCTAAAAACTCAGACAGACCAGGAAGCTCCTAGAAACGATTAGCAGCTTCAAGTGCAATAAATGTGGCAGCATAATAAGAAATTAGAAAACCCCTTACAATAAATAGCAAGTCGAGTGCTTTGTTCTTTTAATCATATCCTAAACAACAAGCTACACTGGAGAAATATGAAAATTTAATACCATGGTTAATTATTTTCTCTCAGCTCACCAACAGTGCCCAAAAATCTGACATAAACTTAATCCTACCCAGGGACTACCGTGGGTAAATCACACTATCCAATCCCTAAACTATGACACACTGTACCATCAGAGAGTCTCTCCTAGCTACACAAGAAATTTGTTAAACTTATAAAGACATAGAAATTTGAGATGAAGGGTTCAAAACATGTGAGAGAAAAGCAAATTGCTCTCTCATGTCATTGGATTGAGAGAAAACACATAACCATTGCTTAAAAATGTCATTTTTGTGGTAACTGAAACCCTTGTAAGCCAAAGTATTAACGTGCAATTCCGGAGGGACTCCAAAAATCTATCAATTCACAGTAATATTTTCTCCTCACAGGGCTGAGGAATTCAGCAAATAGCTTCCTTAGAAGGGTTCAATTAATGGTAAATGACAAAGCACTTCTTTAAATAGAAATAAAAAACACCTCTGAGATGAGCCAAAGAGTCTAACACCAGGGGTGATCCTCCTATATTTTCAGGACTATTCATTATGCTTGATTTCATTTACCCTGTAAGCCCCACAAGGGCTTATGTAAGTACTTAACGATAAATCGAGCATGGAACTTATCATGGCGAAATCGAAAAAAATTCAGGACATGATTTGTAGCCTTCTGAATGTGATTATCAACTACAACTGAAGATCACGAGAAAGACATGCATGAGCGCTGATAACCACCACTACATATTCAGCGCTATTCCTATGCTATAAGGTTTTGAAGTCAAATGGGTGGCTCAAAGATAGTCACACAATGAGAAAAAGAACAGTATCGTCCCAACAAGTGGTTTGTTGTGGCCACACCTACTGGAATGTAACAACTTGTAAAGAATAGATAATAAGAACCAGCCCTACCTTCTCATCTGCTGTGCTACCTCATACAGCTCAGATTCCAGATGCATCCAATCACTTAAGAAGCCCCTGCATATCAGACAAAAGCAACCCTCTACGTAAGAAGTTTTGGAGAAAATCCCCCTCATGAAGGAGTATATGATATCCTAAAAAGTGATCCCTGCCCATCGCAAATCGTACGAATGCATCAATAGCAACAATGGTTTAAATTAGGCTTTCCCATCAAAGTCTGATGCAATCGCTGTGCAACGAGTTATTGGCTGTGTCTACAAACTTGACCAATGAGAGGCCTCCTTATTAATCTAAAAAGCTTCTGTTACCTCAAAACATAGATAGGATCACAATCAAAGTAAATCGTGAATAAAGAATTGTATGAAATTCCCACAAGTGAGGTTTGAAGAAACTTTCACTTTGGCGTATGACTGCCACCTCTTGACATTAAGTTCATGTCTTATTCATAACAATGAAGCATACTATACACTACTCTAAAACACAAAAGAAAAAAAGAAACTAATGCACACCACTCAATAGTATTGCAGCTAAAAGAGAAACTACGAAGCAGACGACTGAGTCACAGCTGGACGTTGAAATCTAAGATGGTCTAGAGAATTACATTCGCTGGGTTAAAGAATTTGTTCAGCATCACTAATCACAGAAGTAAATTTCACCCAAACTCAAAAACCAACTTCTCTGAAATCTTATATTCTGATTACTCATTTCGAGTGAACAAATAACGACATAGCTTAGTGTAATCGAAGAAAATCAACGATATGAATTGAGAAGATGCTACAAGGCAGGGTTGTGAGGAAGACGGCGGAACTAACCTACACTGCTCAAATTGCGTATACTGGCAATGGATGGGGAATGTAAATCGTACGCAATCTATTAAAAAGCAGTAGATTCGACTGCCATAGGTAAGACATTGATAATGAAACATTGGATCGGAGCCAACTACCATGCCTATGACACCAAAATCTTTACACTCTGGTGCATATGAATCCCTTTTCTGTATAAGCACTTCACCTGCACTTACACATTTCTAATATGGGGATGTCTCAAATTTAAAAAATCTTGCCCTTTATAGATGAATACACTCATCGGCATGCCATAGTTTGAAGTTAGAGCAGCTCTCTTCACTAATAGCATCATCTAAGGGAGGATATAGGGAATAATGAGAAAACCAACGTCCAGATGCCACTCTAACTGGAAACAGAGTAGGAAAAGAGATATAAGAAGCCTAATTGCATGTGTAGCAAATGATTAGTGAATAAGCGTAACTCCTCTTACAGCAATATGGACGTTATTGATGCTAGCAGTAAAGAGAAACGGACATCATCTGTACGTATGCCTCAAGAGGAAAAATGGACTCTGAAGACCACTAGCTATATCCATGCATTGATGTTGTGAGAGTGAACACACTAGTTCCCAGAAATAAACAAATGATGATATAGCGTATTAATTCACCTTATCGTGGATGTTAATACCAATTTTCTAGTTCGTTGTAAGGCAGAACAATTCCTCTTCTGCTGATGATATAGCTAAAGACTTCGCTTGTGTAGTGAGGCCTCCTGTAGTCATATTTGATTTCTTCGAGTGTACTAATCTAACAAATAGCTACTGTGGCTTGTGAAGAGATGCATAAATATGCGAATAGCAAAATAAAAAATATAGTATAATAGATTTATGTTGCAAATGTGGATGGACTGTTGTCTATCACTCTAATGTCTTCTCTTATTATTAGCATGAGGAAATAAACATATTGAATATCTCTTTAGAAAATTAAGTAGCCATGGATCTTATTATTGATATTGGGGGACTCTATTGTTATTGGTCATCCAAATATAATTAACGTGATGTATTACGTAAATTTCATCATTCAAGACTTCATTGTCATGTCTTCAGTGCAAGTTAGTGATACAGTTAATCATAGCTCTAATAACATTGCTAATTCCTCTTACCACATTGGATATGCGATGAACATATCAATCTTGCAACATTCAACGTTTAAGCCACTATTTTGAATTGTAATTGAGCATTCCCTTGTTTTCTCACCAGTACGTGTATCCAAAGATTTTGGTAATAAACATTTGCTGTTGGTCATCTCAAATAATCCAGACGGACTGTTTTTTTAGAGAAATGAGAATATTAATAAAAGTTTGCAAGGTAACAACAAAAGCTGAACAAAGAATAGATATGGATCTTAAGAGCAACACAGACTGAAAACATCAAGAGGACACGTATACGCCAATACTAGTAAAACGTTCAGCAATCGAATAGCTAAAGCACATTAATTGAAAAACGACTGGAAAAAATGAGATGACGGACAATGTATTTGTACAGATCTACAATGTGGCCCCTGGCGTCGTGGAAGGAGGCAAGGGAGAAAATGATATCCTGAGGATGATAACTAATGTGGCATATTTGTACTACTTACGTAAATTTTTATTTTATTACAGAGAGCATATAATATACAGTCAAAAAACAATGCCATACTGCAGAATAATAAAGAAGATAATTGAAACAAAAGTACTAAAGCCTTATAAGACAAACCTAACTATATGCATACATGTTAAGGTAGTTTGTAAATTCATGTACTTTAGTGAGCAATCGAAGTTACTATAGTCATATAATCAGACGAACACGCAACAGCCAAGTTGTGTCCACACGTCACAGTCACGAAAAAGCAACTAGCAATTTACATATTTGCTCAAACATACTCGATAAACAGGCAACAAGAAAGATCCTCACTTGCCTCTAGTCAGTCTCACTTATTCTATCAATGAAATCCATAAAAAATATAGTTAAATGTTTGCTTCTGGTTGAAAAACTGCGAACCTGTGTTCACGGCAAATATAGAGTCCGTTATATAACAACCAATGTGACTAACATTCAGCCTAAGTTCGACAAGTAAAATAATATCCTGACTAATAATAAGCCTACTGTTCGATATTATGTTTATTGAGCTTACCAATTAGCTTGCGTCGACAGCTACAATCTTATCTGAACCCGACACCAACTACCATTGGGGGGAAGTGGTTTTTCTCAAGCTTACCATCTTACTATGGGTCAACTAGTACAACAACTCTTTCTTAGGGAGCTTTCGAAGTCCCAAATTGTGGGCAGGATACTACATGGAAAGGGTCTTCACGTGAGGCTAGGATGACTGGGAAGCAGACTCAGGCCATGAGGATGAGTCAAATGCGAGGATTCACTGGTACCTTTCTCCTAAAGCTCATGTCTCAGGTACGACTAGGCTGGCCTTGAACTCACATGCCATGCAGAACTGCCTATGATCTCTCGACTCTCTTGAACTGCATGGAATTAAAAGGCATCTGAACCACACACTCCCACCAACAAACCTTTAACGGAAAACTTACCCCAGTGTCGGCACCGACTCAAGTTCGTGAGGTGAGAATCCGTGCTCAATTGCCTCAATGAGCAAATCAAGTCAAAACATTTACCTCGCATCAGAGAACAATCGGCCACACCTTAGCATTTTCTCAATTGAGATCGGCAATTCTGGATCAATTGAACCCGTCGTAGCGAACCCCTAGATACACTCCAGGGGTGTCAAGTCTGAACTTAAAATTCGACCGCTAGACTCCACGGCTAAAGAATCCAACCGCCTAAAAGGACTAGACTTCCCTAGGATACTAGACAAGAAAAACTTAAACCACTGCATCGAGATGAATCGATAGAAGCAACTGACAGTCACACAAAAGGACCAAAGAACCTTCCAGGTTACTATTACAGATAGTCAGTTTGAAAATATAAATGATATCAAATGAGGATAGGATATAATACTGTAATAACTTCCGAAGAAGCGAACCTAATGGCTGGAGCGAGGCTGGAGAAAATATGACGCCCTAAGCGGTTCAACGAGACAACCTGTACTGCCTCTTGTGAGACGAGTTGACCGTGTTTCTGATTAAGAGCAAGCAAACATCAATCACAATGACAGCGGTAAAGCATAAACCGAGTCTCGCTAACGAGCAGTTCAAGTTCCAGGGGACAAGAATATACTTAAACAAGTGATCGCAGGGTGATTCCTAAGAAAGAACTCTCCATTTCTCGCATCTTACCGCCTACACATATCATCAGGCAACTCCTCATGGTGAACAGTAACACCTGGCATGCAAACTATATAACAATTCATACACGAGTAGCTATTATTAGGAAAAATAAAATAGTAAAAAAAAGAGAAATACAAATTACATTTTTGCATTGACATATAACAACGCGCAAATGCCAGAGGACTTGTGAAAACTTAAACTTCAATCACATGCACAGTCAACTAGAACACGCGTTAGTATAGCGGACTTCCGGATCACCTTAACACAGGATGTTAAAACTACGCGCAACTATCAGCAATCGGCAGTATTGCTAGTGCAAAATCAGGTCTCTATTTTCTCTGCGCTTAGTAGAATAGATTTGTTCCCATTCTTGGTTTCTTGATTTAAGAATTCAATAAATGTAATTGTGCGGCCTTGACATTGGGGGCAGAGTCATCCGTGGATAGCGTTAAATTTTATTTTATTTTAACAATAAGAGTGGGACCATTGTGTTGCGAGCAAGTGTGATACTTGTAGTGCCCAGATTGCTTTAGAAAATAAAAGTGATTTCTTATGGCAGGGACCGGCGGCGTACTAGGAGCAGAAAAAAATCTGGCGCTATCGCATATGCTAAATGAGGCACGGCATATCCGACCCTCTACCCAGCACATCTCGCCGCATCCATGCCCGCCAAACTGAGCACCACTATTGGCTAAACGGAGTGTCCAGATAAAGTGTGAAATATCTTTTTCTGGAAAAGACTTTACAGACAACAGAATACGGAGGAATGAGGGTATGCAATTAGGAACTCTCATAGAAGCCAGAACTTCCAGCGCACGAGTACAAACACATGGTGCCCAAATAACGACAATGCGAGACAGTGAAAACATCTAAATTCCCTAAACACAAAAACACAATGCAGAAAGAGCAAATATCAGAAATGATTAGAGACAAAGATCACATTATGTCTAGCCTTCAACCGAGGCATGTGAGAAGCTATTTGTGTGATTCCTCATACAGCACATAGGATATACTAGCCAACACGCACGATATCTACCCCACATGCCATGGCGACAACAACTTGAAAGGGACTACTATGCATGGGAAAGGCCAGAGCATAATTCACAAACCCAGCATCCATCTCTATTCTAACGCCAGAGGTGAGAAACTTCCTACATGTCGGATTATCCCCTGTGTGCATATGTCGTGCACTATTGGAAAGCAAGATTTGTCTGATCTAAGCCAAGAGGTTTTTCATAGTAGTATATTCTTAAAAACAAAAAAATATATAAATCGATACTATCGAGTCACAGATCATCATGTAGAGAAATGTAATTATTAAACCAAAGAAGGACCTAGAGAGAGGGATTGACAAATGCCAGAAAGAATTAGAAGGAGAAATGACAAAATCCAAGAGGAAGTGGAAACGTTGAAAAGTTCCCATGTTGAAATAAAAAAAGAAATCTTGTTGTTTTGTTTTGTTTTCAACCTTTTTTTAACAATAAGGAAGAACAAAACAAACAAAACAGAGAAAGATGCAGAAAAGTACGGCAGAATGATGATCTGGGATGGGTAGGGTGGGGTGGGGGCAAGGGAAGGGAAAATATGCCTAAACTGAATCTTGGAAAAGATGTAATGAAAACTACATAAAGCACATAAAAATAAATAAAAAAAAAAAAAAAGGAAATGAAGGCTGGGAAATAGATCTGAGTAAAAATAGAATCTTATACATAATAAAAAAAAAAAAAAGCAACCTGACCAGCTAAGCAAAGAGCTACAGGAAGAGGAATTGAGAATTCAAAAAAGACTTCCTAAATAGACAGCAGCTGTGCACAGCAGATAAGGTTGAAAATTGACAAATGGAATTCATTAAAGATCAAAAGCGTGCTGTATCATCAAAAGAAACAATCAAAGGATTTAAAAGAAAACCCATAGAGTGCGGAGGAAACCTTCATCACAGATACATCAGACAAAGGCATTGATTTCCAGAGTATATAAACTACTCAAAAAACAAAGAAGAAAGAAAACAAATGCCCCCACCTCAAAAGATGGAGCAAAGAAAAAAAAAAAAAAAAAACTTCACAGGTGAGGAATTACAGATGGCTGAGAAACATCTTAACAAGTGTATCGACCAATCATTATTCACATTAAAATGGCACAATTAAAACCACTCTCAGATATTCTCACTCACAATCGCTGGCTAAGTTCAAGAAAAGAAAAGACAACAGATTCCTGAGAGTTGTGGGAAAGGGACACTCAACCACTGCTGGTGGAATGTAAACACTTTTTTTTTTTTTTTTTTTTTTTGGGAATGTAAACTTGTACAAAAAATGCCACTATGGAAAGCAGTGTGGAGAACCTTGGCAAGAACTCAGAATGAACTTGCCACCGACCCAACCATACCACTCTGGGTATGTACCCACAAGACGTCAATCTTACGGCAGAAAATACATGCACACCAGTTTTCGTATCTTTCTTCCAATACAAAGAGCTGGAACAAAACCCTAAGTGCCCCTCCATGACAGGTGGAAGGAGAAAAGTTGGGTATAATCACAAAATGGTTTTTAGCATCAGTAAAGAAAGATGACCATCATGATTTGCAGATAAATTGATGGAGCTAGCGATATCATGCTGAGTGAACACAGTCCCAGAAAAACAAACGACAAATGGTATCCCTCATCTGTGGATGCTAGTGCCAATTATCTAATTGCATGGCAAACTGAATAACGTTAATGTGATCTGAAAACAACTGTGCTCTTATATTGTGGATCCCTTAAAAATAAATAAATAAATAAATAATTTTTTTATTATGTGTATGAATGTACTGTCTGCATGTAGGTTTGCGCATCCGTGTCTCGCAGTGCTGCAGAGGTCAGAAGAGGGCGTCAATTTCCCCTGTCTGTGTAGATGCATGACATTATTTTTGTCATCCACTCATCTGTTGAGGGGCATTTGGGTTGGTTCCAGCACTTTGCTATTATGAAGAAAGCTGCAGTAAACATGGATGTGCATGTATCTTTGCAGTAAGATGAGTCTTTTGGGTATATACCCAAGAGTGCTGTGACTGGGTCAGGTGGTAGGCTCATTTTGAGTCTTTTAAGAGTTCTCCACACTGTTTTCCATAATGGTTGTACAAGTTTGCATTCCTACCAGCAGTGGATGAGTGTTCCCTTTTCCCCACAACCTCTCCAGCATTTGGTGTCTTTTGTTTTCTTGATCTTAGCCAGTCTTATCAGAGTGAGATGATGTCTGAGAGTGGTTTTAATTTGCATTTCCTTAATTATTAATGATGTTGAACACTTTTTAAGATGTTTTTTACCCATCTTTGATTCCTCACTGGCGAAGACTCTGTTCATCTCTTTACTCCATATTTTGAGTAGGTCATTTGTCTTATTACTTCATTGTTTTTTGAGTCATCTATATATTCTGGATGTTAATGCTCAGATGTATCACTGGTGAAGATTTCCTCCCACTCTGTGGGTTTTCTCTTCACTTCCTTGATTGTCTCTTTTGCTGTACAGAAGCTTCTGAGTTTGATGAGTTCCCATTTGTCAACTATTTACCCTATGTCCTGTGCAGCTGCTGTCTGATTTAGAAAGTCTTTTCCTATGCCTATGTCTTGTAGGTCGTTGCGAACTTTTTCTTGTATCACCTTCAGGGTTTGGGGTTTCACGTTGAGATCTTTGATCCATTTGGAGTTGATTTTTGTACAGGACGAGAGGTAGGGGTTTAATTTTGTTCTTCTACAAATGGTGATCCAGTTTTGCCAACATCATTTGCTCAAGATGTTATCCTTCCTCCATTGAGGTTATTTTTTTTTTGCCCTTTTGTCAAATATGAGGTGGCTGAAATTGTAAGAGCTCAAGTTTAGTTCCAATGGTCAAACAAGTCTATTTTTGTGCCAGTACTAGGCTGTCTTTATGACTATGGCATTGTAACATTGCTTGAAGTGTGGTAGAGCAATCCCCCTGTGTTGCATTTTTCACTCAGGGTTGCTTTAGCTTGGTGGAGCTATTCATGAAATGTTCACTGCTCGACAAAGTTCCAGTGACCTGACTGATCTGGTTGAAGTCTGCTCTCCACCTGACCTTGGTTTTTAATAATACTTTTATCATATTAATTCTGATTTTCTGGCCTGCTTGACTTTCAGTTTTCTAGCAATTAGGGTACCTACTTCTGCCTCAAGGAGTGGAACTGACACTCTTGCCTTTTCTAGAAATAATGGCACAGTGTACACAACTTAAAAGTATGCCACAGTAGTAATTAAGGATTCTATAGAAACTGTGTCATGAACAGTTGCCCAAGTAAAGAAAGGAATTTTGATTTTATGGTCAGGTTTAAACTAAAAGCCTTTGACAACATCCAGCATCCCTTAATGTTTAAAGACCTAGAGGGAAAAGGACTGAAATGAACAGTCTTCAACATGATCAAAGCCATATATAGCAAACCCACTGCCAATATCTTCCTAAATGGAGAAAAATTGGAACCATTTCCCTTAAAGGTGGGAACCTGGCAAGGCTGCCCCTTATTGCCACTCCTCTTCAATACAGTGCTTGAAATGCTTGCTAGGGCAATAAGACAAGAGAATGAAATTAAAGAAGTACTAATCCGAAAAGAAGTTAAGCTATTCCATTTTGCAGATAATATGATACTTTACCTAAGGGATGCAAAAAACTCCACCAGAAAACTCCTAGAAATGATTAAGAGTTTCAGCAAAGTGGCAGGATACAAAATTAACCTAGAAAAATTAGTAGCCTTTCTTTAAACCAAAAAATAAACAAGTGGAGAAGGAATATAAGAAGACCTTCCCACTCAAAAGAGCCTCAAAAATAATAAAATACCAGGGAACAAACCTAACCAAAGATACCAAAGATCCCTACAACAAAAATTTTAAATGCCTGAAGAAGGAGATTGAAAATGACATCAAAATATGGAAAGACCTCCCATGCTCATGGATTGGAAAAATTAATCTAGTAAAAATGTCCATTTTACCCAAATTGATATACAGATTCAACGCATGCCCAATCAAAATCCCCATGAGCTTCTTCACAGACTTGCAAAAGAAACTCGCTATATTTCCTTTTATCTGAAGGCAACTATGTTGTTATAATGTGAATTCATTATTGGGCTCTAGAAATGACTGACCACTTATCTTCAGACTTTGTAATTTTAGTATATGTATGGAGGGGATGTGTTCATATATTACAGTAATATCAAATTGAAGGAAAAATGTGAACTGAACATATTTTGGGATTAGCATACAGTTTATTTTTTTATTTTTTTATTGTTATTAAACTTTTTCCATAAATCTTACATCATTTTTCAATTGAATTTAGAATCACTTCCCTTTCCATGCCCCCCACCCCCCCCCGAGTCCCTGCCCTCTACCATACATGTCTTCCATCTTTTTCTGAGTCTTTCCAAAGGTTTTATTTCCAGTTCTTTTGTTGTTGTTGTTGTTCTATCTAACTTGTATTGCATATATATTATACTTATATACTTATGTATACATAAATATATACATACATATATACCCATATCACCTGAATTGGAGGAATATTTTTTTCCTAGATGTCATGTTTTCCTTAAGGAAGTGCTCAAGGTTCTTCCTTGGCAAGGCCAAACAAATATCAATCCTGCCCTTGTGCTCCACACTGGGGTTTTCCCTCCCATGATCCCCCAAATGAAGTCCAGTAAGCATGCATCCACTCTTGATTCCCCTGCACTGCCCTCCATGATACAGCCCAGGTAGTCCAACAATGGCAGTCTATACTCTGATGAGGCTGAAATCCCCTTAGCTGCTTAGTCCACAAGCTGGGTATCTCAGTAGTCCCCATCTGTCATTGAAAGTTTTGAGGATTCTTGGAGAGTCTTCAGTCCATATTGGAGGGTTAAAAAGCTGTGTCTCATGGCTTTGAAGAGAGGCAATAGCAGCAGCAGCCACAGAGTAGATGCACTTGCCAGTAAGAATTGAAGACAGGACAAACAACAGTGCTCTCCCTTTTACCTTTTTTGTCTTTTTACTAAGATCTCAAGTTTCATACCTGAAGTACAATTTCTCAGGCCTTACTAATTATTTATTTCTGGTTATACTTTCTTTTTGGGTGCTTAAGACCACAGTGTTAGCCCAGATTAACCAAGGTTTTTGTTTTCTCAAGGTCCGTTGAGGATCTGGTCCCCAGGGGTTTTTTTGGGGGTGGGGGGAGCCCCTGGCTCCTTTTGGCTTTTTATTTACCACTTCCATCCACTCGAGGACAAAGTCAGGTCTTGATAGACCAGGCTTCTCTTTTTGAAGCATGAGCAGACTTTCCTCTTTATAGACTGGACGCTGGCTGAAGTCGTTAGTGGATCTCCAAGACCTCCCTGCACAAGAAGACTGGTGACTCACATTTGCAGGACATTTCAAGAGTTGCCCCCATGCATAGTCCCCTGGGACTTGGTTGACCTCTGAGGGCAAGGAACAAAGTTACCCCTAAGTCCCCCGGCCAAATTGGTATGGCCCTTAAGTATGGTCGTTAAGCATCCAGAAAGGCTAAGTTATACCAGCCTGATACTTTTAACTACTATATAATATTTTAGAAAAGGCTTGGACAAAAGCTCAAGCAGCCTTGTATAAGAAATACTAAGGGGATGGAGAGATGGCACAGTGGTTAAGAGCACTGACTTCTCTTGCACAGGACCGGGGTTCGAATCCCAGTACCCACATGGCAGCTAAGAACCATCTTTAAGCTGGGCGTGGTGGCGCACACCTTTAATCCTAGCACTTGGGAGGCAGAGGCAGGTGGATCTCTGTGAGTTCAGGGCCAGCCTGGTCTACATAGCAAGCTCCAGTCTACCTGGGACTAAAGGGAGACCCTGTCTCAAAAATAAATAAATTAATTTTTAAAAAAGAAATACTAAGAAGCACTCCCATAAGATAAATACTGCGGTTAGACACAATGTCATGACAAAATAGTTCTTTTCCCCTCATTCTTTTGATTTTATGCATACATACCCTCCAAAACTGCCTAAGTCTGAAAATAAACGTTAGCTTAATTTTAAAACCTGTTAAGGGAGTCACAATATAAGAGCACAGTTGTTTTCAGATCACAAGGAATATAACATTAACGTTAACATTGCTTAGCTATACTTTTTTAAAATTTTCATTTATTTATTTTTTATGTGTATGAATGTACTGTCTGCATGTAGGTCTGTGCACCCATGTTGGGCAATGCTGAGGAGGTCAGAAGAGGGTGTTGGATTCCCCTGGAACTGGAGTTCTCCTGGAATTGGAGTTACAGACAGTTCTCAGCCGCCATGTGGGTGCTGG
>VZQC01008107.1:20818-102512 GCA_009823505.1 Rhizomys pruinosus
GGTGTCACCCTGGGCAGGCTGTTGTGTACTCTATAAGAAGGCGGGCTGGGCATGAGCCAGGGAGCAAGCCAGTGAACAGCATTCCTCCATGGCCTGTGCTTCAGCTCCTGCCTCCAGGTTCCTGTCCTGAGTTCTTGCCTTGGGCTCTCTGAGAACTGTGACCCAGGAGATGTGAGCTGAATAAACCCTTTCCTCCCCAAGTTGGTGTTGGTCAGAGTGTTTTGTCACAGCAATGGAAGACAAACTAGAACAGGCCTCCAGTTGATGGAACTATTAAATAAAAATCCAAAACGAGCTAGGGGCTCCCTCTCCCCCGAAACCTAAGTGGCCCCCAAGGACCAGATCCTCAACTGACCTTGAGAAAACAAAACCTTGGTTAATCTGGGCTAACTGTGTAGCCTTAAACATCAAAAAGGAAAGTATAACCTGAAATAAATGCATAATTAGTAAGGCCTGAGAAATTGTACTTCAGGCATAAAACTTGAGATCTTAGTAAAAAGTCAAGAAGAAGAAAAAAAAAAAACTTTTGTTTTGCCAGTCTTCAATTCTTAATGGCAAATGCAGCTACCCTGTGGCTGCCACTGCTCTTGCAATCCCTAAGCTCCATTGTGGACCAGTCGGCTTCGGCCCTCCAAACTCAAAACCTCATCAACTCCCATTTCCACACTGCTATCCTCAATTTACAACAGCATGTTGACCTTTTGGGCAAGGAAATCCAAACACCAAATACTATGGTTCAGATGTCCTGCGACCCTAGGTTCTCCTCCTTTTGCCTGACCCCTTTTCCAGTCACCAATATCTCTCGGCGTGGTCAGGAGCTTGCTGACTATATTAGGGGCCCTTGGTCCCAACAGTTCATGAATTACATCTTGACCCTTGGTTCCCAAATTGTCTCCCTTAACTCTATCCACCCCGAGGTCATAGCCTTTGATACCAGCTCTGTTTCTCAGGTGTGGTCCAAGCTAAAGCCCATTTCTGACCCTGCTGCACTGGTCCCCTGGGCATCCTCTGCCTCCTGGCCCTGCTCTGCCTTTTTCTCTTCAGGTGTCTGTTTTGCTTTGCCCACAGCCAACATCAGGTCAACAAAACAATGGCCCAGGTCCTCTCAGCAATGATCAATAGGGACTCTGCATGCACCCCTCCTGATGAGGAGATTTGTATGTGGCTCTCATCCATCCACAATTCATGGAAATGTGCTTGTCTCTCCCCTCCGAGGTACCACTCCTGGCCTCTTCCCTTGGTGGCTGGACAGTCAAATACAGGTGAGACCCTGCAAAACCAGGGCTACCTAAGACAGACCCAGTCAAATGCCAGAGGTGGGGTCAACAAGGTTCGGGCATAGCACCCGAGCTCCCACTGGACCTCTCCTCATGAAAAATTAAATACAAAGGGTGGAAATGTAGTAGCCAATATGCTGAGAATTAAGCATGAACAGAGCTTGTCCCTCATCAACCTAGCTGCCCTGGGCAGGCAAGACCATACAAGCAGCTGAGTTGCAGACCTGGACCAATCACAAGACAAGAAGAGGAGAGTGGGAATGTGAACAGTACATAACCCCTAACCCTGCCCCTAATAAACAAGTCTGACCGCTCGCCCTCTGTCTGTGTTCACCTGATTCCCAGGGTCTGTGTCTTGACTCTGCGCCTCTCATCCCTTTTCTTTCTTTTGGAACCTGAAATTCCCCAGCAGGCCTGGGGGATCATCTACAGGATTGGCCTTCAGGATTTTTTTTTTCAAAATACACTAGCAATAGGGATTGCTATTATTATTCAATAAAAAAGAAAATTTGAAGCCACAGAGAGTTACCAAGTTCACCAAAGCTTACTTGAGTCTGTAACCTGCAGAGCAGCCACATGTTAACATGGCATCTAGCAAAGAAGAGTCTGACTTCTGTTTCAAAGCACTCTCCAGTTACTATGTTGATTTCCTCCCTGAGACCTTATCCCACTACAGAGATGTCACTATTGTCATTGAAGGGGCTGTGCCAAATTAATGTGCTATGGGACTAAAATTGATGGTTTCTGGCCCTTGTAACAGCCTTCAAATTTGATTTTCTCAGATGGCTCAGACGCCAACTTGCTTTTCAGTTCCTGACATCTATCAGTTTGTTGGGGTGAAACATGCCTTACATAGCACAGTGGCCCTCTTGCTGATTCAGACCTCTGATTGGAAGCTAGGCACCTGATGAAAGCTAGTGTCTATACTGTGCCATGTGACACTGCTGACTGTCTAGTAAAAATGACGTTCATGTTGCCACACACAGCTCCCGGTGGCAGCTCCACTTGGACATGCTCGATGCAGGGACATTTGGTGGTGCTTTCCTGCTTACCATTTTCCCTTCTCTGGACGATGGAGCCTATGGCTTATCTGCTGACTCCCTTTTCTCTCTGGCAGCCTTGGGTGAAATTGTCCTCATCTTGCCTGGCTTAAGCTATTCAAGCTTCTCAGAATAGCCCAGGTCTAATCACTAGCACAGATGTGGGCTCTTCTCCCTGCTGATTTGAACCAAGTTGGCCTCCTAACTAATGCAAAGAAAACATGCAGACATTCCCTCCACAGACTATGTCAGAAGAAATGGACACTTACATCAGTGGCAGCCACTTGTTACCAACAGGGCAATATCTGAAGAGAATTATTTATTTGTTTTCTTGCTTGTTTATTTTTATATTTTATCTAGCAAAAACTTTAATATGAAAATGTATGTGACCAGATTTTTAAGCCCTAGTAAAATACAACCTTTGTAGAGGAAGCATGGATTGCTATGCTAAAAAGCCATCATTTGGGGCTGGAAAGATGACCTAGAGGTTAAGAGGGCCAACTACTCTTGCAGAGGACCAGAGTTCAATCCGCAGCACCTACATGGCGGCTAAGAACCATTTTTAACTCCAGTTCCAGGGGAATCCAGCACCCTCTTCTTATCTCTGCAGCATTGCACGACATGGGTGCATAGACCTACCTGCAGACAGTACATTCATACACATAATAAAATAGATTAAAAAGTTTTTAAGTAAAAAAAAGCCATCATTTGAACTCTTTCCAAGGCCTGCTTTCACTCTTTCCAAGCCCTGTCCAGCACGGCTCCTTTACCCACCCATTGATCTCTTTGCCATTCAATTAAATCTCAGATAACAACTTCATGTCCAAAATTCTTTTTCCATTCTAGAGGGCGGGTTTTGTTCATGGTGTCTGGGTGACATTGTAGAAAATCTTACAGTAGTGAGAAAAATCTCCTAGAACTAGTAAGTGATTTAAATAAAACAGTCAACTTGATTGGATCTGCTACACAGTCCTGTTAGGGATTTTTTCTTTCGACTTTTAGGACAGGGTCTCCTGGTAGCCACACCTGGCCTGGAACTTGCTGTGTGGACCAGTCAGACTTTGAACTCAGGGAGATCCTCCTGCCTCTGCAGGGGATTAAATGTGTGTGGGGATTAATGGTGTGTGCTGTATGTGAGGGATTTGTTTTTGATCAGATTATTTGCAGCAGGAAGACCCACCCTAACCATGGGTGTGGCAGGAAGACCCACCTTAATCTTGGGTGTGGCAGGAAGGCCCACCCTGACCATGGGTGTGGCAGGAAGACACACCCTAACTATGGTTGTGGCAGGAAGACACGCCCTAATCTTGGGTGTTATCTGCCAGTGGCAAACTACATGAAAGGACCTGTGAAAAGGGCGCTTTCCCTTTTTGCCCACTTGCTGTGGTGAGTTATCATCCTGCTGCCATGGCATTCAGTTTCAGAACCAACTTGTTCAGGTTCCAACACAGACTGAAGACCAACAGTTTCCCGGGATCCTCCAGACCTTCAGGACCAGATTTGAGCTGCTGAGATATCCAGCCTTGTGGAGTGAACAACCTACTGCCTTTTTGGTGAGAAACAGCCATTTGGGGCTATTTGGATCATACTTTTGGTTTCCAGTCTGAAGCATGGCTATGGATTGGCTGGGCAGTATTGTGTCCATCAGTTGTGGAGATAGCTTGGTGTCTATCATGGAAGAGTGTCAGCAGTGGATCAGGTCAGCCAGACCATTTCTCTCACCAAGACTTTCCACAATCGAGTGAAGTGTCTTGTGCCTGAAGTCACTTTCAGGGTAGGTGATATTACAGAATTAAAAATTCTGGAGATCCCAGGTCCTAGAGACAACCAGCATCTGGAGACCTTCATCAGATGGAAGTAGGACATTCTGGTGCTGCATATCAAGTGGGTATCAATCAAAATGTCACAGGGCATGTGGCCAAGAAGCCAGCTTCCAGCAGTGTCCCTCAGAAAATCACTAGGAGAAGTTATGTGAAGAGTCAAGATGTTGCCAATTCTCAGAAGCAACAGTGTTCAAAGAGCAACTCTGTGGACAAGCATATGGAATCCTTGAGTCAGTCCAAAAGCACCAGTCCTGGGGACAATTCCTGGTCATCTAGTACCAGGCAGACAAATCAGGCAACCTCAAAGAAACGTGGTTTAAAGAAGGGCCGAATGAAGGGTAAAGATGACAGGTGCTTTGGAGGTAACATTGAGGATGTTCCAGTCACAGATTTTGACTTTAAGGGGATCCTGGCCATTTTTGACAAGGCAGCTGTGTTTGAGGAGATTGACATGTATGACAGGAGAAGTGGCACCTCTTCTCTGGGCATCCTGAAGAAAAGACCTGCTAGGTATCACTATGACCAGAACATCCTGGAGTTGGAGCCTGTTGTCCATCCACAGATCACAGTACCCCACAAGGTGAGCAAGGAGTTCTGTACAGATTCTGGCCTCCTGGTGCTAAGTGTTTCATATGAGCTTCGTCAAAAGCTGTTATCTGTGGCTGAGAAGCATGGACTAAACTTACAGCAGAGACTTGAGATGACTGATATCTGTGCCAGTCAGATGGCACTGATTCTCCTTGGAGAACCCAACAGGCTGATTACCAGGAATGTCCAACAGAGGCCTACAGTAGCCCTGCTGTGTAGGCCTCACCTGAAGGGGGCTCAGGGCATCAGTTGTGCAAGGCATTTAGCCAACCACGATGTGCAAGTCATCCTATTCCTATACAAGTTTGTCAAGATGCAGGAGTTCATCAACAAATATCTAGTCCCAGAGATATCCCCACTAGCCCTGTGGACCTGGTTATCAGCTGCCTGGATTGCCCTAAGAAAGCCTTCCTATGGGATCAGCCCTGATACAAGGCAGCTGTAGACCGGGCCAACCAGAACAGGGCACCAGTGTTCAGCATAGACCCTCCTGTATATGAAGTTGAATAGGGCATTGATGCCAAATGGTCCCTGGCACTGGGCCTACCTCTGCCTCTGGGGGAGCACGCAGGCTGAGTCTATTTGTGTGACATTGGCATTCCCCAGCAGGTCTTCCAGGAGGTGGACATCAATGACCTCTTGGGAACAAGTTGGTCATTCCCCTGAAATCTGCTTAGAGACCCTAGGCAGCTGGACCCTGTACTCCCTGAAATCCTGCAAAACCTCACAACTGACGCCTTAAGGATGTGCTTTATGGACATTTGTAACCAAAAGCATACATCTTTTTACTATGGTACAAAGTCATCTGTAATCACCTGAATGGTAGGAAAGGTAACATAATCCTGTTGGAATTGAAAAATCTTACTCTTTCCCTCATATATTCTCTCAGAATTTGCTTATTGATAGTAACTGATACAGTTCATCTACTTTTTTTTTACTATTTTTTTAATATATTTTATACAAGATTATCAAATCTAGACCCGTGTCCCCCCCATCCCTCCACCCCACCAGAGCTCATGCATTCTGCCAAACATGCTTTTTATCTCTTTCTCAGTCTTTCTCAAAATTCTCCATGTGGAAGTTGACTGTTTTGAGCAGAAGTTCACTGTTTCAGTCAGTTCTTTGATGCAGTCCTTTCTATTATTGTTGTTGTTGTTGTTGTTTCCAATATGCATCACTCCCAACTACTTGGACAAAAGTTCAAGGGGCCATGCACAAGAAATACAACTAGGTAATTAGCATTAGCATCTACAGATGAGGGATACCATTCATCGTTTGTTTTTCTGGGACTGTGTTACTTCACTCAACATGATGTCTTATAGCTCCAGCCATTTTACTGCAAAGCTCATGATGTCATCTTTCTTTACTGCTGCATAGAACTTCATTGTGTAGAAGTACCATATTTTCTCCATCCACTCGTCAGTTGAGGGGCATTTGGGTTGGTTCCAGCTCCTTGCTATTATGAAGAGAACTGAAATAAACATGGCCATGCATGTATCTCTGTGGTTGGGTGAGTCTTGTGGGTACATGCCTAGGAGTGGTATGGCTGGGTTGGGTGGCAAGTTCATTCCAATTCTTCCAAGAGTTCTCCACACTGCTTTCCATAGTGGCTGTAGGAGTTTACATTCCCACCAGCAGTGGATGAGTGTTCCCCTTTCCCCACAACCTCTCCAGCACTTGGAATGATTTGTTTTCTTGATCCTAGCCAGTCTTATTGGAGTAAGATGATATCTTAAAGTGGTTTTGATTTGCATTTCCTTAATGATTAATGATGTTGAACACTTCTTAAGATGTTTCTCAGCCATCTCTAATTCCTCACTTGTGAAGTCTCTGTTCAGGTCTTTGCTCTATCTATTGAGTGGGTCATTTATTTTCTTTCTTCCACTATGGACTGAAGACTCATGTCTCTCCAAGAATCCTCCAAACCTTCAGTGCCAGATGAGGACTGCTGAGACATCCAGCTGATCCAGCTGTGGACTGAGCAACTACTGGGTTGTCAGCCTCTTCAGAGTATAGATTGCCATTGTTGAACTACCCAGGCTGTATCATGGAGACCAGTAGAAGAAGATCAAGACAGGATGCAGTGCTTACTGGACTTTATTTGGTGACCATGGTAAGGAATGACCCCAGTGTGGAGCACAAGGGCAGGACTGATGGTTGTTTGGGCTTGCCAAGAAGGAGCCTTCAAACACTTTCTTAAGGAAAATATGGCATCTTTCATTCTAATAAAGAAAATAATAATAATAATATAAATCACAAGCTGAAGATGCTAAAACCTATGATGTCATAAACTTGATATGTGGAATGCATATGTTCATATTTTGGAATGATGCAAATTAGAAGGAACAACACCATCAACAACATCAAAACTGGCTCAAAGAACTGATTGAAAAGGTAAACTTCTGCATCAAAAATTTTAAATGAGACTGAGAAAAAAATGAAAAACTTGTTTGGCAGAATGCAGGAGCTCTGGTGGGGTGGGGGAGCAAGGAAGGGGAGATAGGTCTAGATTTGATTAGGAAATTAGGTATGAAATGCACAAAGCTTCAATAAAAATTGGCTTAAAAAGAAAACTAAAAATGAACCTACCACTTAATGCAGTTACACGACTCCTTGGTATATACCCCCAAAATTCATTCTACTGCATAGATACTTACGAAGTCATGTTTCTTGCTGCTCTTTTCACAATAGCTAAGAGATAGAAACATCCTAAGTGTCCCCAAGGGCTAGTGGATAATGAAAAGGTGATCCATTTACAAAACAGGGGAGTCTCACTGAGACTTAAAAAAAAGATGAAATCCTGAAAGTTTCAGTTAAATGGATGGAACTAGAAGCTGTTTTACTAGCAGGAGTAACACCCAGTCAGAAAAATAAATGACATGTGTTCTTTCTCATTTGTGGATCCCGGCATCAAATCCTTATATGTGAATATATATCATCATATAATTTCAGGAATCAGGAAAATGGAAATGAACCAGGGAGGTAAGGAAAAGAGGAAAAGTAAGAGAGAAGACTAGTAGGAGACAGGTGTTACTAAGCAAGAAATGGATAAAAGTAGGGTGATTAGAGGGGCAGGGAAAGAAAGTGATGAAGGAAATCTGGGGATAAAGGGAAAGAAGGAGCTCAAAATAAATGGGACCATAGGAGTCTGGTATTATCAAGAGAGAATGCGGGAAAATGGGACACTTTAAATGGTAAGACATGGAGGGAGGCCTTCACAGGAATGGGAGAAGGGGGAGATATGTAATGCTTAGCTAGTATAAAAACCCTGAGGGAATCTTATTAGTCTAACACTTATCTGTACATGAGTCCATGTATATAGCTGAAGGCTATGTAACAAGAAACAATGCCACACAGGAGAAAACTTATTTGAGTTGCTGGCTAAGTCCAAGAGATTCACAAAGTTATACCAGTGCCAGAGACTTTTATTGCCTTCCAGAACCTGAATACCTTCAAGACCCTATTCCCAAAGACAGGACATACCTCAGTGAACAGATTTGGAAAAATGGAGCTGGAACTGACCAAGAAGCCATCTCTGAAAACTAACATTCATAGCTTTGTAGAGCACTATTCAAGCTGCTAATGGAGAACAGCAATCGATGCTCCACCACCAGGTTTTAGGCCAAATACCCATGTCAATGTCCAGCATAGCATACGACATTGGTGCAGCAGTGACACTTTTATCTTGGGGGCAATAAATGGCTAACTAATTGGATTTAAAGGCCACTCAGTGGGAGGGAACTCATGTGTGGTACTGCATCAAATTGAAGTTAGAACTCTATCTCTCATCATATACAAAAAAAAAAATTCTAATGAATCAAAAATATTAAGACCTGAAACCCTGAAAGAGTATGAAGAAAAAAGAGAAAAGGTATTTCATCTGATGGGACTATTGGCTCAGTGGTTAAGAATACTGGCTGTTCTGGCTGGGCGTGGTGGCGCACGCCTTTAATCCTAGCACTTGGGAGGCAGAGGCAGGCGGATCTTTGTGAGTTCAAGGCCATCCTGGTCTACAGAGTGAGTTCCAGGACAGCTGGGGCTACAGGGAGACGATGTCTCGAAAAGAGCAAAAAAAAAAAAAGAATACTGGCTGTTCTTGAAGAAGGTCTGGGTTAGAATCCCAGTTCCCACATGGCAGCTAACAACTGTTCATAACTTCAGTTCCAGGGGATCTAGCACCCTCTTTTGTCCTTCATAGGCATTGAACAACACTGGTGCATTTTGTATATATGGGCCATACACTCATTCATATAAATTTGTATATAAAAAAATACAAAAAATATTTTAAATAGCTCTTCAAGTTATAAATACAGTCATTTGTTTTATTGGTCCTTTGTTTTTTGAGTAGTTTGTATATTCTGAATGTTAATGCTCTGTCAGATGTATTACTGGTGAAAGTTTCCTCCCACACTGTGGGTTTTCTCTTCACTTTTTGATTGTTTCTTTCACTGTACAGAAGCTCTTGAGTTTAATAACTTCTCATTTGTCCATTGTTGATCTTATTTCCTGCATAGCCGCTGTCTGATTTAGAAAGTCTTTTCCTTGAAAATATGGATACACACTCTCCCTCCATATACAGTAATTACAAAGTCTGAAAATAAGTGGTGGGTGGATTCTAGAGACCATTGAGAGATTTACATTATAACAACATAGTTCCTTTCATAAATTAATGGAGGAAAATGTGAATTCCTAAACATATAAAAAGACTGAGAGAAAGATTTAGGACAGTTATAGCAGAATGCATGATCTGGGGTGGGGTGGGGGGAAGGGAAAAGTGAATATGCTTAAATTGAACTGAAACATGATGTCTGAATTACACAAAACATCAATAAAAGCATTTAAAAATGAAAAAAGAAAGACAAGTAAGAACAATGGGAATTATCCCCTGAACAGAGTGAGAAAACAATGTAATGCTGGGGTGGAGCTCCTGGAACACAAGCCTAGATTGGGCCCTTGGTCCTCACATTACCAACAATGTCTAGGTGTGAGAACTAAATGACCAATTCCAGAACTGTTGAACACATTGCTATTCCAAGCACGGTTTCTACATCTGATGTTTGTTAGAAATGCAGAATCTCAGGCACACCCCAGGTTTACTGGTTTTAGAATCTGTGTTTCAGGAAAATATCCAGGAAGTCATATCTACCTTAAAGAATGAGAAACCCTAATTTACAAGATAGACCTTGCCAAGTGACCAATTGAGATAGAAATATTGTAGATGAGCTCGGTGCCACAACAGGGACCACCAAGGGTGAGCTGTGGGACTACCACAGGTGAGCTGTGGCATCCCCACAGGTGAGCTGTGGGACCATCACAGGTAGGCTGTGGCATGACCAGAGGTGAGCTGTGGGACCGCCAGAGGTGAGCTGTGGGACCATCACAGGTAGGCTGTGGCATGACCAGAGGTGAGCTGTGGGACCACCAGAGGTGAGCTGTGAGACCACCAAGGGTGAGCTGTGGGAAAAAAGAAAGTCTTTTCCTACCCTTATGTCTTGTAGTTGACTGCTTATGTTTTATTCTATCATTTTCAAAGTTTTGGGTTTCACAATGAGGCCTTGGATCAATTTGGAGTTGATTTTTGTATAGGGTGAGAGGTAGGGGTTTAATTTTATTTTTCCACAAGTGGTGATCCACTTCTTCAAACACCATTTGCTGCAGATGTGGTCTTTACTCCACATCTTCTTGGCCCCCTTTTCAAATGTGAGGTGGCTGACATTGCAGTTTCTAAAGTTCGGATCTTCAGTTTTGTTGCATTGATCTACAGGTCTGTTTGGAGGCCAATACCAGGCTGTGTTCATAACCTGTAGTATAGTTTGAATTCTGGTATAGTAATCCACTCTGCATTGCTCTTTTTGCTTAGTGTTGCTTTGGCTGTCTGGGTCTTTTGTTTTTCCATATGAACTTTAAGATGTTTGTTTCTAGGAGCTTAGGAGGTTTTTCCATGAAAAAGCTCATGGGGGTTTTAATTGGGATTGCATTGAATCTATATATTACTTTGGGCAAGATGATCATTTTTACTACATTTATTCTTCCAATTCATGTATATGCTAGGTCCTTCAATTTTCTGTTGTCTTCCTCAATCTCCTCTTCAGGGAAATAAATTTTCATTTTAGAGATTTTTAATATCTTTGGTCAGGTTTGTTCCTAGATATTTTATTTGGGGGGCTATTATGAATGGGAAGGTCTCCTCATATTCCTTCTCCAATTGCTAGTTATTAAGATAAAGAACAGCTACCAATTTTTCTAGGTTAATTTTGTATCCTGCCACTTTACTGAAACTGTTAATTGTTTTCTAGGATTTTTGGTAAACTATTTTTTTAGGTAAACTATCATGTCATCTGCAAAAAGGGATAGTTTGACCTGCTCTTTTCCAATTATTACTTTTTAATTTCCTTTAATTACTCACTCAAAAGATGGAGTAAAAAGCTGAACAGAGACTTCATAAAAGAAGAAGTAAGCGTGGCTGACAAACATTTTAAAAAGAGCTCAACATCATTAATAATTAAGGAAATGCAAATTAAAGCCAATTTAAGAGTACATCTTACACTCATATGACTGGCTAAGATCAAGGAAATAAAGGATACCAAATGCTGGAGAGGTTTTGGTGAAAGGGAAACAATCATCCACTGCTGGTGGGTATGCAAACTCATGCAACTCCTATGGGAAGCAGTGTGGAGAACTCTTAGAAGACTCAAAACGAGCCTACCACCTGATCCAGTCATACTACTCCTATCACAAGACTCATCCTATCACAGAGATACATGCACATCCATGTTTATTGCAGCTCTCTTCACAAAAGTGAAGATGTGGAAGTAACCTAAGTGTCCCTCAACTGATGAGTGGATAAAGAAAATGTGGTACATCTACACAATGGAATTCTATGTGGCAGTAAAGAATGACACATCATGAATTTGCAAATAAATGGATGGAACTAGAAATAATACAGTCTCAGAAAAACAAAGGACTTATTTTGTCACTCATTTGCGATCATAGTACAAAATTGCTACTTATAAATTGGCCAGGCGTGGTGTCGCACACCTTTAATCCCAGCACTTGGGAGGCAGAAGCAGGTGTCTCTGTGAGTTCAAGGCCAGCCTGGTCTACTCAGGACAGCTGAGGCTTCCAGGATACCCTGTCTCAATAAATAAATAAATAAATAAGTAAATAAATAAATAAACTGAAAAATTCTTTTTTCTTTCTTTTTTAGTAAATATAATACACAATGTTACTCATCAACTTGCTATGTAATGGAGGAATGTAAAGTAATATTTTTTTTTCTTTATCTGAACACAACTCTACTGTCAAAATGTGAATCCCTAAATATGTTTTAGAAATATTTTCAGATGTCATATTTTGGGTATATATATATATATAGATTATATAATGTTTTGAAGTAATACAATCTGAAAGGAAAGCAAAACAAAAAAGACTGGGGAAAAGAACTGACTGAACCAGTAAACTTCTGACCAAACAGTAAACTTCTGTATTGAAAAAAAAAAAAAAGACTGAGAAAAAGAATGAAAGACTGTTATGGCAGAATACTTGAGCTCTGGGAGGGTGGGAGCAAGGAAGGGGAATGTGCCTAGATTTGATTGAGAAATGTTATATAAAATGCACAAAACTTCAATAAAAAAGACAAAAAATTAACCCCAATATGATACTTAAAAAAAAAAAAAGATACAAGTATAGGCATGGACTTTCTCAAAGGTACCCTAATTAGTCAGGAAAAGACTCTAAGATTTGATGTTTAGAGGCTGGAGAGATAGCCTAGCGGTTAAGAGCACCGACTGCTCTTGCAGAGGACCCGGGTTCTATCCCCAGCACCCACATGGCGGCTGAGAACCTTCTGAAACTCCAATTCCAGGAGAACTCCAGTTCCAGGGGAACCTGACACCCTCTTCTGACCTCTGCGGCATTGCACGACATGGGTGCACAAACCTACATGCAGACAGTGCATTCATACACATACAAAAATAAATAAAATTTAAAAAAAGATTTGATTTTTAAAAAGTACTGGTTTCACATATAAAAATTCTTACCTATGAAGTTATTTTATTCAGATAATTGAAGTTTCTATTAATATAAGTTACAAATCACTTGTTTTATTTATTTATTTAAAATGATTAAAGAGAATAAATTTCTAAAAGGTATTCATTTCTCACGATACTCAAATTTTGGATGATATGTATTTTGAGATTCTGTTTTGGATGATGATCATTTCTATCAATCCTTTAGATGGTTAATAAGCCTATAGAGAATAAAATTACTTCTGAATTTAGCCAATAACATGGCGTAGTGAATAGCATAATTTATAACTATATATTAAAATTTATGGAATATACATTTTTTTAAGAACCCTCCCTCATCTCATAAAAAATAAAAGTTTTTGTTTGGTCTTTTTATGACGTAGTCTCTCTGTAGCCTCAGCTGACCTGGAACTCCATATATAGACCAAGCTGGCCTTCCACTCACAGTGATCTGCCTGCCTGTGCCTCCAGAGTGCTGGGATTAAAGGTGTTGCCCACCATAGCTGGCTTAAAAATAAAACTCCTAAACAAAATGAATACAACCATTGAGAGCCAAAATACCGAGAGAGTAGGAATGGACTTCTAAAACTGCTGTTTAGGAAATCAGTCCTTCACATTAAACCTGAAGTACAACTTGCAGAATCCATTTTCATTCTCCACCTGTCTGTGACGTTATTCTTCCTGCCTCATTAGCTTCCTAGCCATGATGGCTGTATCAATTCATCATATACATTTTACAAACCACAACAAAATGACTTAAAGGATAGTGATTGTTTATTTCTCAGAGTAGTGCTTGCTAGGTGAGGTTTCTTTACCTTACCCACTTTCTATGGCTCTTCATAGACACAGTGTCACCTGAGCTGGACAGGACAAGGTGTTCTGTCTCTTAGGTCAGACATTTGAAGTTGGCTATTGTCTTGAGCATCATTAATTTCTTCCTCCTAAAATATCATCTTTCATCTGTCCAGATTGGCTTTCTCACATTATAGACTCAAGGAAGAATACCAAAATCCTTCAGATAGGATCTACAAATATTCAGCATCAGTGTTCCAAATGATCATTTCTTTCAACTTCGAATGGTCAAAACATGTTTACCAAAAGAATTCATGAGCAAGAGGTGAGAAAGGTCTTCCATACCTTGGTGAAACTTTAAAGGTACATGATCAAAGACAGTTTTATTTGTTTCTTTTTCCTCCACAATATCTAATAATTTATTCTCAAATATTACATTTTCATACAACTCTATACCATGAAATAATTGGCAATGTTGACTTTGCTACTGTCTACACAAAACTGTAGAAAGATTTGCTTTCTAGAAGCTCTCGGCAAATATCTGGTCCAAACTTGGAACTAAAAAAAAGACACTAAGGCAATTCAGACCTGTCCTCTAGCTAAGAGGACTAAGCTAAGTTCTGAATTAATAGCCTGGGGAGACACCTCACTGATTAAAGCACTTGCACAGATGTGAGGTGGGAGCTCAGATGACTAGAAGTCCATGCAAATGTTTGGAGGAAGTAGTGTGCTTCCTGTACTTCTAGCCTGACAAACTGGAAACAGGGACTCCAAGAGCAAGCAGGCCAGCATGACTACCCATTGCGCCCACCTATGTGTTTCATTGAGATAGCCTGCTTCAATGAATAATGTGGAAGTTTGATCATGGATGATTCCTAGCATCAACCTGGGGGGGGGGTGGGGGCTCCACATCCTCATGTACATACACAATGTGACCACACATGTAGAGAAACGTGCATGCATAGGTGCATACCACAATACACACACACACATACACACACACACATACACACACACACACACACATCTACATAAAATGTAAAAAAGAAAATGTATTAAATATATATGCAGGGAATATCTTCCAAATCATGCATATAGCCATTATTTTCATCCCATTGCCTATGGACGATCCCTTTTAAAGCATGGGGTACCAGATAGCAAAATCACCATGACTATATTATGTAGAACCAGTTCACATAGATGGAATCCATAAATACTTATGGTATTCTCAGGTATCTGTGGAACTTTATAACCACAGGTATGAGTCCCATCTCAGGCTTACAGACTGTAAATCTGTGGTTTCTGTGTATATAGATGAAATTATTTCAAGAGCCAGAAAAAACTACAGTTTAGGAAGATTAAAGATGACCAAAATTGTGCACTTGAAATTTTTCAAAATTAATACTAATGGTCTAAAACAATACTGTATTTGAATTCTTCTTTCACATTAAATTTTAAATAGATGCAGCCTTTTTGAGCGCACATTTCTTTAATAGTCATGTAGGTTTACACCGAATTTAATACAAAATGAAACAAAAACCTGACACAAAATGCAGTTGATAACCACTATAACTGGCTAAAAAATATGTTTTTTTCTCTCATAATCCAATTTTTAAATTTCACTTCTCCTTGGATTCTGACTTTATGAACCTCTGAATTTTTATTATTGACCTTTGAAAGATGCTTTTGAACTACATCTGGGCTGAAAGCCTTACCCTTTGGATCACACTAATTTGGAAGTTACATATACACATTGTTAGCTTTATCCCAGAACCCTTTTCTTTCCAACAGTGTATACCACTCAAAACTTTGAAAGTAGCTTATGTTAGCACTAACATGCAAGTCCTCTCATTGCCCCAGAGACACTTAGGCAATTTATGAACATTTGTTGTGAAGAGGCTCTACCATTTCTTTCAGGGAAAATGAAAATAACATCACCTCCTCCGCTGCATCTCGAGGACTCAGCTAATGCAGCTTCAGTGCTCTTCTTTGGATAGAAATGTCTACAAATGCTTCATGAGCTCAGATCAAGTATTTTCACTGTCAGCCACCAAAGGTTTACAGCCCTCTTCCTGCCAGAGTTAAATGACTTTCTGGGCAGCAAAAGTAGGCAACCTAAAATTTATTCTAATACTCCTCAAAACATTGAAGTACAGATTTTCTGGAAAAGTAATTCTTTTCTGTTAGGAGGACAAGTGCATTACAAAGGGCATGTAGCCCTCTGTGTCATTCTGAAGGATGAGCTTGGTGCTTTCTTTATGCTGGTTCACTAATGGCCCCCTCAACACATGGTACAGAATTGCTGCTTCAGTATGGAGAATACAGAAAGGATGTTTTTCTCCAATACGAAAATCTTTTCAGAGGATAGGTAGAGGCAGCAGAGAAGCTAAGAAGAAAGAAATGGGACAAAGGAAATAGAAAAGCATAAGTGGTTGTTATAACAATGAAGTTTAAAAATGGAGGAGTCTGTCCAAGCTTTTTAGTGAAGGGCATTGATGAAATCAGCAGGCCTCAATACTTTCAATAATTATATTGTTTTCTTATAAGAAGTTATAAGGCTCTGTTAAAAATGTCCAGACGTCTATGTTAATAAAGGGGTAAAAATAAAATGATATTTCCCTTCAGTTAGTAATTCTTTGTAGCATTTATTAATCACAACAAAAATTGAATTGGAAAGATGGCTCAGAGGTTAAGAGCACTGATTGCTCTTGTAGAAGTCCTGGATTCAGTTCCCTTCACCAAACCAGGCAGTTCACTACTTGCAACTGCAGTTCCAAAGGATCCAATGACACTTCCTGGGCTCCATGGGCATCAGAACACATAAGGTGCATATGCATACACTCAGACTCACATAAATAAACATAAAATTAAAAGAAAAAAATGCATCTTAATAGAAATAAGAACAATTATAAAAGTTACCCAATCATCCTTTACAGTCTAGAAGCCCAAGGATTCCATAATGAGACAGAAGAGTTACTATTGTAAGGACAGTGTATTTGGCTCCTTCAGGGTATATTTAACTTACAGATGATAATTATCAATAGGTAGAGCCAACTAAGAACAGCTTGGGTCTGTTGTGGATCATTAGTTATATAGGATTTCCAATTCATGTAACAATGAGATCACTTAAATAGTGCTGTTTACTTAAAGGTATAATGTTTTAGTAGCTACTTGATTCTGGGATTGTCTCTTACTGTATCATTATAAGGTAATACCCTTTAGAAAAATTGTCTTCTTCTTAAATTTTGAAAATTCATTTATTTATATTTAATAGGTATGGATGCTTTGTCTGCATATCTGTAAGTGCATCTGTGTCATGAAAAGCCCAGGAATGACAAAAGGGTCTGTTGGATCACCTGGAAATGGGAGTTACTGGCAGTCATTGGCTGCCATGTAGCTTCTAGGAATCAAACCCAGTTCCTCAAGAAGACCAGCCAATACTCATAACTAGAGAGAAGCTGCACGATCTCTCTAGCCTCTCATGATAAATTATTTAAAATGCCAAAAAATAAATCTTTCTGTACCCTTTTCCACAATGGCCCCTGAGACCTGTGTCCATTGCCCTCTGTGCATGAAAGAGTTTCATTGATGCAAGTTCAGAGATATGTTAGTATTGCCTCTACACCTTGTTCGACTATGTTCCATGAGTCTTAGGTGTAGAGGATCCACTGCAGATGGGTCACTTAAGGTTAGCCATTTCACAGACATTTAATCTCTACCTGTGATCCATTGTGGAAATCTGTAAAAGTACCTATCTCCTGCAAAAGAAGCTTCTTTGGTGAATGGTGACTGTCATACTTATCTATATGAATGAGGATCCATATGTACATTGTGAGAGCCAGGGGAGGAGGTGAATGACTATGGAAGTATATGTTTACAGGCTTGTGGGACCTTCCTTATATGAGCTTACAGCAATCGTGACAGCACACACAAAACTCAAGCAAATTTAAGAAGATAAAATCTAACATGGAACAGTGGAAAAGGACAGAAGGCCCCAATCTTAGCCAAAGAAATTGAGCAACTGATTATTGCTGGGTGAGGAAGAGCTCATCTTCTTTAAGTGAATGACCCTAGATAGGCTTACTAGACCCCAGTGGATGAACTTACACTGAGGGACATCAGTGCACAGTAACTTGACTTGAAAGGCCTTATCATAAATGACAGAATAAATGAAATCCAGGGGAGGCTATGAGAGGGTGCCAATGGATAAGGGGATAAAAATATAATCAAGATGTTGTGTATAAAATACATATAAATAAATAGGAGGATAGATAGCTGATAGATCGATAGATAGATGACAGATAGGATGCCAATATCTTCTTATTTTTCCAATATGTAAATGCAGGATTAAAACTCAGCCCTTTCAATAATACTAATGTAAATAATATCAAAGTCAATGAGCTAGAGAAAGGACAAATGTATAACAGTAGAACAGTTATAATCTGTACATTAAGAAAAATGTGCTATCTCTTAAAAAACATTTTCAGAGAATATGTCCATTATCTATTGCTGAGTTTTAACTATCTTACAATGCAAAGGGAAGAAAAAATTAGTCTTAGAGACTGTTAATTAAAATTTCCAGTTTTAGATCAAATGACCATTAAATGACTAGGAAGTGTCGGACCACCTACAAAAAATCTAATGGAGAACATCAAATGACAAAAGACATTTATACTGAATATGTCAAATGTTACCAAAGAAAAACAAAATATAAATATGATCATTACAGAGTGAAAATTAAATAGTAATTGTTTGATTGCTAATGGGACCATCACAAAGAACTTTTCTCAAGATCTAAGGCCTTAAAGGTATAGTAAGATAAACATGAGGCAAACAGATCATGAGTTGCAAAATGAGAAAAAAAAATGGAAATACATCTACACAGATATTGTGTCAGTCAGGTTTCTGCCACTGTGATAAAATACCAGAGGCAAATGAACTTGAACAAGGAAGAGTTTCAGCTCACAATTGTAAAGGGTACTTCTACAGTTGCTTGACCAAGATTCTCTCATGCCTGTGGGACTGCATTGTGCCAAACTGGAAAGGCAACAAGATGACAGGGCAAAGTTGGTCATCTAATGGAAAATGAGAGAGAGAGAGAGAGAGAGAGAGAGAGAGAGAGAGAGAGAGAGAGATCTGGTCACATTGGATCCAAATTCATCGAGAAGAAAGACAAATGCTGCAACTCAATCACTTTCTCATTTTTTTTTTATTCAATAAGGGATCCAAAGCACAGATGGTGCTGCCCACGTTTTGAGTGTATCCCCCCCCCCACCTTGGTTAAACCTTTATGAGAACAATCCCAGAGACATCCACAAAGAACCCAGGCTATCAACAAAGAATAAAGATCACAGAATCCACCAATTGAATGATGAGGTTAGAGTGGCCATCATTCTCCAGTCACTTTCCAGAGATCCTAGCCCATTTGAACACTGCTACATTAGGGACTAAACATTTAACATAAGAAGAAAATTTGGAACCCGGTGTGGTGGAGCAAGCCTTTAATCCCACCACTGGGGAGACAGAGACAGGAAGATTGCTGTGAGTTCAAAGCCAGCCTGGTCATAGTGAGCTCCAAGGACTTTAGTATTATGTTTGGTTCTGAACAGAGAATAATCCTTTTCACAGTTCTTATGTCTATTAGTCAATTAAAGAAGGCAGTTTTACCAGTTTTATAAGAGATTACCTCTATAATAGTTGTCTCCAATTTACAGTTGGAGAACGACCTCATAATCGTCATATTTCTCCTTGTTCTATGGGGGGGAAGGCAAGAAAGCCTCTCATATCAAAACCTTTGTGGCACCTAGAAGGTAAGTTTCATTAGGACTCATTATAAATAGTTGTTACATGTAGGATCCACAGAGGGGTTCGATGTTTATGGCAATCTGAGGCTTTTCTTCCTTTCAATGTTCAGACGGGTCAGCCTTTCCGTTGCCACTTTTTGGTACATCCTACTCAATGCAAAGCTGTATCTTTTCTTTCTCAGCCGTTAAATTGGTGACATTTTGTCCTGTTGGAAAAAACAAATCTTTTCCCGTAGTTTTAAGATTTGAATAGCAAGGTTTTTGATGAAAAGGTTTCATGTCTTTCTGTATCCCCCTCCCCCTTTTTTTTAGGCATGAGTCTCCAGAAGACAGTTGTATTATACATAACTATAGGGTGGAATCAAGGCACAGATTTCATCAAATTCACCTATGTTGTTTTGGGTGACTATATATGATTAACTAGAGAAGCAAACTTAATTTTTACATTAAATCATCTTAAAGAGAATGCTACAAGGTGATACTGTACAACAGAGAAATTATAGAGAACATTTGTATGTGTCAATCCCAAAGTTATTGCTCTACAGATTTTATGTAAAACAAATGTGGACAACAGCGAATTATATCTCCATTTAACTCAGATGCATTACCATTTTTATCAGAGTCTGTAAACCAATGTTGTTTAACATACACATATTTACTTTTACTAAGTCCTAAAACACTATGTGTCCTGTAGACAGTGTCTAGGCGAAACTGGGTACTTGCTGAACTCACATCAATTAAATATGCCTTAATCAACTATACACACGTGTCCCTCTCCCACCCATCCCCCCTTCCCAATTCACCATTTCAGTCCATCGATTGGTTTTGCACGAAGTATGCTTGTACTCATGGATTATCACTTATAGCTAAAAAATGAAAAAAAAAAAAAACCTGAGAGATGCAGGACAGTTATGGCAGAATGCATGATCTGGGATGGGGTTGGGGTTGTGGGGAAGGGAAAGGGAAATAAGCCTGAACTGAATTGGAAAATAATGTATGAAATGCACAAAGCATCAATAAAAATTAAATAAAAAAAGTAAAAAACAAAAATAAATAAATAGTGAGCTCCAGGCCAGCTAGGACTAAAGGGAGATCCTTTCTCAAAAAGACAAAAAAAGAGGAACATTTCATATTCAAGCCATAACTGGCACAGACATACAAAGTTCATCTAGAGAAGTATGTTTAGTAGAGAGAATTCTCAATTATGATTAAGATGTGATTAGAAAAATAACACACCAAAGTGGTAATTAATTCACAGATATTAGTTATATCATATGAACTCCATATTTTATGACAAAAAATATATATATCATAAAATGTATCAACTTAGTCAGCTGATTAGCTTAAGGAATGTTTAGTTAAGCAGCCTTTACTACCACCCATCTCTGGAGCAGTTTAATCTTTCTGAGCTGAAACTCTGTTCTAATTAAATTTTAACTTCCTCCTCCATTTTCCCTGCACTAGTAACTGTCATTATGCCTTATGCTTTCTATCCTTATGAATTTGAATGCTCCCAGCATTTGCATACATAGACTCATGTAGAATACTCTTCTGTGCTATCTTATTTTATTTCAATGTCTTCAGGACTTTCTCATGCCTTAACATATGTCAGAATTTTGTCCTTCCTTTAAGGCTGAAAAAGACTTTTCATTCCATTTATATACAAAATTTTTATCTATTTGTCCAAACATAGTGTTCCCTCCTTTTAGCTAAAATGGATGTGCTATGAACAAGGCTTTACAAATGTATTTGAGTATTGAGTTTCACTTCTTAAGAAGTGGAATATGAGGATTCTGTTTTAATGTTTTTTAGAAGCTACCACAATGTTTTCCATGGTGTCCCAACAACAACACAGTTTTCATTTCCACACAAACATCAGTTATTTTATGGTTGGTTTGTCTCATTTTTGCATCACAGTCATATTATTTGGTGTGGTGTGGTATTCTTGTAGATTATTTTGATTCATTATTTTTTTCAAAAGAACAATGCAAGGCTAATATTACTAGGAGTATTTTTAGATAGAGATAAACACCTATAGAATTGAAAGAAATTTTTGTACTCTCTTTGCTCTTACCTAAACAATATTTAATGCTAGGTATATAAAAAGTCCTTATTATGATAAGATCATGAAACTTGTTTGATAATCAGCTATTATGGGCAGCCTTTATGCAAAGATGAGAGACAGAATCTTGTTAGCTCATCTGATCTTTATCAGTTCTACTTTACTGTATCATCTGTCTTGTCTATGAGAGAATTACTTGTGGCCCTACACTGCGCACTGACATATTCTCAAACTATTTGCCTTAATTCATCTCAAACCTGTTAGAAAGCTCCATTATGTGAATGCATAATACCCATTCTCATTTAGAGCTTCTTTATACACATTTTTAATCACAGCTCTGAAGTACTTCTAATCATATTTTGTGAAATATTACAGTGTAATTTAAATGTGGTTATCTTTTGTCATCATGAAATGCTCTAATCATTAATATTCAGCATAATACAAACAACTTAACTCTTCCTTTGTTTTCTATGCAGCATAAACTAAACCAAAAAGAATAAAAATATTTTCACAAAATAATTATAAGATTAATGGGAAGATTATATGCCTGGATGATAATTAAGGAATTAAAACCAAAATAACTGAGATGAGAGGAAATGAAGATATAGCCAAATAGAAAATTAATAAAAATAGAAAGAGACAGAAGGTAGGAGCAGCCATGGAGGAAATAAAATGTGTTTGAATAAAAGGTGAATTTGTGACTCAAGGGATGGCAGGAGATGTGAGATTAAAAATAAGAAGAAAAGAAACTATAAATTAGTAGATATGCTGTCGGATTTATATGTAAACTATGAAGTGAATCAGGAGAATTCTCTTGAAAGGATTACAGAGCATGGAAAGGACAGCCTAATCATTAATTTAAATTTGTCACCTTTACTGGACCATTTGGTACCAGGATATTTGATCATCATTAGTTTAGCATGGCTGATTTGAATTGAGATTATTATTTGGTCTTCTATAACAAATTTAAAACATTATTCTCTACCATATGGACAAGCTGGTCCAATCAACTGCAGGCTTGAATATAAAGGAAGCACTGACCCTCCCAGAAGTTAGCAAGAACTTAGCTCAAGCCTGACTTCTTGAGTTGAAATAGCAGCTCTTCTTGGGTCTGGAGCCCAGCAGCTGTCTGAATATTAATTGCACAATTAACATGTTCAGTCCTCTAAGTAATTGACACAGTTATTAAGTAACATAAGCAATTCTTCAAAAATAAGTCACTCTATATGATAGATGGTAAAAAATAGATGAGCAATAGATAATGCTATTTATATATAGTATGCCAACACACCCCCCATACCCCCCCACACACATTAAAAACATAGCTAAAAGAATAATAAACACCATTTTAATTATAGGAATCTTCTGAATTGGGAACTAAAGAATAGCCAGAACATAGAAAAGGGAAGTTAGAAATAAAAAGACTAAAGTATAATAAGACGTGACATTTTCAAAAGAAAATATGGTCTACAATAAGAATTATTCTCTCATGAAAAGTTTTACTAATAGTATTTAGAAAGTATTTCAGTATGTTTAATGTTGGAGCAAATTAGGTAAAAAACTGAGTGTGGGAGGCAAAGTATTAGAAAAGTTCACCATCAACCCATAATCTGGAGAATGTGGGTAGCAAAGTAAAAGAGAAGTTGGGAATCAATATAATGAGAAAGAGGATTACAACTGAGAACATAGGAATGATGGAAAGAGAGATGCCATCCTGAAGGCCAGGCAGGAGTAGAGAAAACAAAAGCACACAATTAGGACCCTCTAGATGTCCATAAGGGAAACTTTAGGGAGGAGAATTTTTGAGAAAGAGGTAGAAAGAAAAGCTAAAAATCACCTAGGTGAAAAATATATGTATATATAAATCACTTTCATTTAAAAGACCCTGTCTCAAAAAAGACAAAAAAAAAAAAAATTCAATAAAATCAGAATCATTCCATACTACACCAAGATTCCAACAATGTAAAGCAAAAACACAAACAAATCATGAGTATGTCAGTGAATTTTTGATAATGTCATAATATGTTACACAGTATGTCAGTTACATATTCAAAATATTGAGGACATTACTGGAGACATATTTTGGAGAGAGGAGCTTAGCGACACCGTATTAAAGACAGAGAACAAGGAGAAAGACTGACCTGAAATTAGAGAAGTGGAGATATGAACAATCTTTAAGCAAGGCCAAGGATAATCTTTTCCATAGAGCTATAGTGTGGGAGATGTGGGGAGTGGATGTCACAGACTGGAGTAGTGATTTTCATTATGCTTAGCTGTTATCACATACAAGGATAAGTAAAAGAGGGATTGGCACATGGAGATATGATTAAGGAAATGTGTACTAAATTAATGGGATGTTATTGTACCTTCATTATTTGGGGATTTAATGCAGCAACACTTCACACCTTACACAATAACCACTCATTTTTTTTCTTTCTTCTTAATGTTATATTAACAGAACTTTCTTTCCTAATAATCAACCTTGATTTCTTTTATAAGTTTAGTGTTAATATGTCCGAAAAGAATTTTCATTGTCAAGGAGTTCTCCAAAGAAAGGTAGAGTGAACATCAACTTAATAAAGAAATGAATGAACAAGCCAGTGATTTAAATTGGATTGATATTTCTGCATGTAGGAAAATTCAGGTACGTTTATTTTAAATCCTCCACTGAGGTGTTCTCTATTCGAAAAAATGGCAAATAAAATTGTCAAAAATTACTTAACAATGAGACTCCCATCAAGGAAATAACAAAAGAAAATTAGGACAGGTTTGAGGGGAAACAGATGAAATGATCAATTATTGAAGACAGGTAAATTGCCGTTGACAGAAAATATCAGCATTTCTGGATAACAATTTAACAATAGGAAAATAATCGAGTTGCTGGAAGCATTGAGGTACAAGTGAAAAATGATCCAACAAAGAATAATTAGAAATTGACTCTACCAGAGCAAAAGAGGTTTTGGTATTTTCATAAGTTTCACCTTAAGTAGCAAGCCTCACTGCTCTTTTGAATCAAAGCAATTTATCATCCATGAACAACTGCCAACAAGAACATCACCAGGGACAAGCCGAGGTTCTGTTGTACCAGGCCTGTGTTTTCATATAAAAGTATTGAATTTATCTGGACTGTGGAGAGTTACTGAGCTTAGTGTCAAGGGTAAAGCCCCACCTTATTAGAAGTGATGTTATCTTCTCTACTGTGCTTGATCATGTACAGAGGGCTGGGAAGGAACATAGGAGCCCATAGAAGCACAGTTAAGGACAAATTAGAATTCATTTTTAAGTGACTATTGTTATTGACCTTATAGTTTCTTCATAAATGGATGCATTTAGTTCAGGCATTTGACATTTGTTAAAGCCCTCAAATCAAATCTTCGGTCATCATCAACTAATACATATGTGATTTGAAAACATATATCTACACACACACACACACACACACACACACACTCAGAGCTTGGTTCCTTTTTTTAAAAAAAACGTCATATTAGAGTGTAGTCCTATTGATTGTATATACAGAGAAGCATCTATAAATATACAATGAAAAGCTATGTGCATTTGTGCATGTGAATGTGTGTGTATTGAAAAGCCTTCATACTTCCACCAGAAAAAGGGGATGTTCGAAGTCTATGAAAGTACCTTTAGATGCTCTGAACTGAGGGTTTATTTCGGCATTTTTCAAAGGCAATATCCAAATGTACTGTAGTCTGTGACAGGGGAAAGAACCAGCATATTTCATGAGAGGATAATGGGCCTTTCACATGCTCCACTAGACCCTAATGTAACAAATATATAGCTTTGCATCCAAACATCCTAGAGTCTAGTTGGAGTAAAATGGCAGGGATAGAAAACCCTGCCATTTTATACAACAGTTCTCTGTTTTCTCTGCTCAGCCACAGGCTTCCTTGGAGAATAAAAGGAATCAACTTTGATATAGTATCCTTTACTGAGTACAGCTTCCCCATCTACATTGAGATTCAGCTATGATAGGAATGTGCGTTGATATCCTTAACAAGAAACACTATTTATAACTTCCCAAAGCCCACCTACATTACCACCCTATCCCCTCCCTTTCACACATGCAGATTTACCAGGACAAAGAATCCAGGACTAATTAAACCTAAACCTAAATAGATATGCTTCTACTGAGTAGAACTATGAATATTAATTCATTCATTTACTGAATTCTCTGAATACCTTTACATATGGCATCAGCAAAAGAAAGCTTGGAAGATAAGTCCTTAAACTCAGTAAGAATGAATGGCCCCTTAGTATCATCATCTGACAGGAAAGAAGATAGAGCAAGCAAGAACACAATGCAGAAGTGTTAACAAGTCCTTATGCCAATCTAATGCCTTTTCCCACATTACTGAACTATTATAATATTTCTTTTTTAAAAAACTTTACCCAAACAGTTTATCATTGACTGTATGCTACTTATTTGGGAAGTAAACTTAAACTTAATTCCTTTGAGTTATCCTACAAGTAAAAGAAAGTGTTACAAGATGATATTGTATAACTCAGAAAAATATAGAGACCATTTGTGTACCTTAACCCCAAAGTTATTGTTGGAAGTTCAATACAAATTATAAATAAAACAATTAACATTTTATATTCCCAATTAGTTCAAATGTATTACCATTTTCACCAAAACCTACAACCAAATTTAACTAATCTAAACATTTCACTAAGCCTTAAAATATCCTATAATATGTGGACATAGCTTGGGCAGAGTTGAATACCTGCCAAATAAATTTTACCCGATATACATTTTGCTCTTTAAAGCTATATGACAAGACTATGACTTCAGAGAAATCAAGTCCATTAACTTATATGGTTTATTTTGCATTTCTGTGCAAATCTCTACTGAAATACTTCTCCATACAAATACATGTTATCCTCAAGTATACCCTTTCAAACTGCAAACTTTACAGAGTGGATTTTAATGACTATCTTCCTCCAAGCTCTTGGTCTTCTTCAGGCCTGGCATGAAAACCTACTTTAAAGACTTTCCAGTACCTAGATCCTTTTTTTTTATTTTTTTATTTTTTTTATGAGCCCAAGCATCCTTCATGTAAAACCAATTTGCAAGCAGTTGTGCCCAAACCCACATAGCCCAAGGCTCCCACCATCCAGCTGGAGGGGCTTATATGTACAATCAAGTTGATCAAATAAGTGTCCAGCCTATATTGCTGTAGTTCTACCATTCACCCAAATTGCAGCCCTTACCACACCCCCTCTTCTGAAGATTGTTCCCTAGGCTTAGAAAAGGGGCACAGGTGGACGAGAAGCAGAACCATCTACTTTGTCTGGAGATGTCGTTTTGCACTCTGAGCAGTTCTGGCTGTTTCCTTTCATGGGCTGACAGTTTGTCCAGGAATAACTTTTCAATCCTACTAATGAAGCACAAGCAATTAGATATATAGGTATTTAAACAGTACTAATTATTATGGTAGGTTACTTTGGTATAGACACAGGTGTTTGGATGGTATGCTAATCCTTGAATTATGTTTCTTTCTGTAAAAGATGACAAGGTCTTACTGTGGCTTATAACATCTCCTAATCACTAGAGGATGTAAGCTTGTGGCATCAGCTGTGAGTTATTCCTCCAAGGAGAAAGCTAAGAGCCAAATAGATTTGGGATATACAGACATATCGCTGCCACTGCTGCACAGTATTTCCAGGCAGGTGAGGTGTAGCTGATGTTGACAGAAGAGTCTTGCTTGACTCGAGGAAATCAACATTTGCTTCATTGGTTCAGTGGCCCTTGGTAACACTGTCTGGTATTCTGGAGACCAACTGTACACCTGCAAGTGTGATCTCAATACATCTTTCCCATGCTTACATCAGGTCCTCAACAGCAGGGCCTTATTGCCTCTCTTCTTGCAGGTATCCCAGTTTACAGGCAAGAAGCCTATACCTTTTGGGAGGGCTTGGATCCCCTAGCCAACATCTCCTTGGCAGAATAACCCATTGCTGATATCAGATCTCTCCTGTATTAATATATTTTGCTTATATGCACAGCTTAAAGAGACTTTAGTATTATATTTGGTTCTGAATAGAGAATAATCCTTTTCACAGTTCCTATGTCTATTAGTCAATTAAAGAAAGCAGTTTTATCAGTTTTATAAGAGATTACCTCTATAACAGTCAGCTCTAATTTACAGTTAGAGAATTATTTCATTACCACTATGTTTTTCTTTGTTCTATGAAAAAGAGGTAAGGAAGTCTCTCATATTAAAACTGTGCAGCACCTAGACGGTAAGGTTCATTAGGACTCACTATAAACAGATGTTACAAATATTATCCACAGAGCTGTTTGATGCCTGTAGCAGTCTGAGGCTTTTCTTCCTCTTAGTGTTGAGATGGGCCAACTTCTCTGCTGGTATTTCTTGGTACGACCTACACAATGCAAGGCTGTATCTTTTCTTTCTCAGCCATTAAGTTGGTGACATTATGACATGTGGGAACATACAAATCTTTTCCCATAGTTTTAAGATTAAATTGAAAGTTTTTGACTAAAAAGTTTAATATATAACTGTAACCCCCCTTTTTTATTTTAGGTTTTTATTTTTTGACCCATGAGTCTCAAAAAGGCAGTTGTAGTACATATACCTATAGGCAGGAATCAAGGTGTAAATTTCATTAAATTTGTCCATGCTTTTTTGGGTGACTGTATATTGTTAATTTGGGAAGCAAACTTAATTCCTTAAGTTAAATTTTCCTACAGGTTCTATATACAAAATCATATTTCGGGATTCACACTTTTCCCTTTTAATTTTATATTACTGTAAAATATGCATACATACTCTCCACACATATACCGAAATTGAAAAGCCTGAAAATAAGTGGTAGGTTAACTCTAGAGCCCATTGAGGGATTCATATTATAAGATCACAGTTCCTTTTAGATAAAGAAAGATATGATATTAACATTACTCAGTTTCCCTTACAAGTATGTACTTAGTGCTAGCATCCACAAATGTGGGATACCATTCATCCTTTGTTTTTCTGGGACTGTGTTACTACACTTAGCATAATGACTTCAAGTTCCATCCATTTACCTGCAAAGGACATGATGTCATCTTTCTTTATTACTGCTGCACAGAATTCCATTGTGTAGATGTACCACATTTTCTCTATCCACTCATCAGTTGAGGGGCACCTGGGTTGGTTCCAGCTTTTCCTTGTTGTGAGGAGAGCTGCAGTAAACATGGATGTGCCTGTATCTCAGCATAAGATGTCTTGTGGGTATATAATCAGGAGTGGTATGACTAGGTCAGGTGGTAGGCTCATTTTGAGTCTTTTAAGGATTCACCACATTGCTTTCCATAGTGTTTGTTGGAATTGATTTTAGTACAGGGTGGAAGGTAGGGATATAATTTTATTCTTCTACAAATGGTGATCCAGTTTTGCCAAGAACATTAGCTGAAGAAATGCTGTCTTCCCTCCATTGTGTCTTCTTGGCCCTTTTGTCAAATATGAGGTGGCTGAAATTTTATATGTTCAAGTTTGGATCTTAAATTTTTGATCCATTGGTCTACAGGTCTTTTTGTGCCAGTATCAGGCTCTTTTATGACTACATCCCTGTAATATAGTTTGAGGTCTGGTATATTGATCCCCTTGTATTGTGCTTTTCACTCAGCATTACTTTGGCTATTCAGGGTCTTTTGTTATTCCATATGAATTTAAGGATTTTTTCTTAGTCTGTGAAGTAACTCTTGGGGATTTTAACTGGGATTGCATTGATTCTGTATATTAATTTGTGTAAAATGGGCATTTTTACTATACTAATTTTTCCAATCCATTAACATGGAAGTCTTTCCATCTTCTGACGCCTTCTTCAATCTCCTTCTTCATGGATTTAAATTTTTTGTTGTAACGATCTTTCCTGTCTTTGGTTATGTTTGTTACTAGGTATATTATTTGTTTTGAGACTATTATGAGTGGGAATGTCTCCTTATAGTTAGTCCTTATTCAGTTGTTAAGACCAAAAAAAAGTCTACTGATTTTTCTAGGTTTCTTCTTTAGGCATATACTAAGGAGCAAAAGAAGCATGTGCTTGGTCAGTTTCCATGTCCAGTGGTCACTTGAGACAGGTAGAAAGCACAATTAAGATGGTGCTGTGGAACAGGATTTCAAAGACATGCTACTGATGGGAGGAAGTAAATCAAAAATTCAGGATGGACCAGAGAGAAGTGAGAACATAGGAGAGAAAAAAATACCTAAACTAGCTTCTGAAGGTAGACTGAAGCTGATAAACAGATACATACTAGCTTGGAATCCCAGGGCCAAGTTTAGACACTGTGAATAAATGACCTTGGCTTCCACATGTTACAAGTCCTCCATCCATATAAAGTGAAACTAAGTAAGACTTATTTGGTTGTCCATTAGCTGTATGATGTGTAATGAAATATGACCAAAAAACTAATCTTTGATACATACATTTGTAAATAGTATGAACCGAGTTATTGTGATATGTATGGGAGCACAAGGATTAAATGTAAAATGTCTTATAAAGCTTTGAGCAAAATGGTATATATACACTAAACTCTCAAACAATAGAAATTTCTTCTTTTCTTCCTATTATTTTCTTTACTATCATAAATATTCTGGAGAAATATATGTTGATATCAACTTTGCCCTTCAGTACAATAAAGACATACATCAATTAACTAGATTATATTGGGGGTACTATTGAAGAGTAATGAAATAATTCTCCCTAAGCTTCTCACAGAAATGTGCATATGTATTAGAATCATGAACACTAGATAGATTGATAGGTTTTATTTTAATGATCAACATAGGAAAACTACAGATTTGAACAAAAAACCTGCATCCCCATTAGAACTAATTGAGCTGAAGAATATAAAAGGACAAAGGATCACCACATAGTTCATACTCCATTGATACCATCAAATAGATCTGTCCCTCTGGGAGGGATCAGTGTGTGTTGAGGAGTAAGATATGTATGAAAACGAAAACAAAACCAACACTTATGTGTACTACTGATAGAGACTAAGTCAATAATTATGAGCAAATCAACAATTTTGGGCATCTTGTTGGTCTGCAATGATATAAACAAAGATGTCACACTCCCTCCAACATGGAAAGAGACACCTGCTCTTCCGTGTCTTCTCCACTACTATGGATGGACACTCTAAAATCACGAGCCCAAAGAGGACTTTCCTCACTTCACTTGTCCATGTCAGGTGATGTGCATCCTGCCAGGCAAAAGTAACTAATGGCTGCCTTCCAGTGTCTCCAGAGGAACCCACTTCCTACTTCCTCCAACTTCCAGGGGCTGCCTGTATCCCTGGGCTTCAAGATCTCTCCTTCCATAGAAGGCAGTGATGGAGTGCATCGCCTGCTCTGTTCCTTTGATGCTCTCCTGCATTTAACGGTCTGTGATTGCTCTGTGACTGAGTAAGGAAGAACTTTCCCCATTACAGAAAAAAAATACAGCGATTGTTAAATCCAGACATAAAATATTAAATTTAGCAAGCAAAATCCAATACCTGAGTCCATCCCAGGAATATAGAGTTAGTTGTTTGCTAAATTCATTAGTATCAAACACCATCCTAATAAAGATGCATGCTTAATAAAAATCATGTGATTATTTGTAAATTTTAACTCCTTTCATTTTGAACTTGATACATGGTTGAATTAAAGTATGTTGCAATATGTAGATATGCTTAATTTGTATATAACTTCTAAATATTTATGGGAATTAAGTCATTGAAAAGTGAGATTTTGCTGGGCTGGAGAGATGGCCTAGCGGTTAAGAGTGCTGACCTCTTACAGAGGACCAGGGTTCGATCCCCAGCACCCACATGGCGGCCAAGAACCGTCTGAAACTCCAATTCCAGGAGAACTCCAGTTCCAGGGGAATCCAACACACTCTTCTGACCTCCGCGGCATTGCACGGCACGGGTGCACAAACTTGCATGCAGACAGTACATTCATACACATACAGAAATAAATAAAAAAAAAATAATAATAAAAAAAGAAAAGTGAGGTTTTGCTAATGGTTGGCATTTGCCTACTGGCTTCAGTTGCATAGTCTTACCTGATGTGTGTGTACACATTTCTATGTAAATAAAATATTTTGGAATAAATGTAGTTTTTACATTTATTTTATTATAAAAATTTAGAATGAGAACAAAGATCAGATTATGTCATTGCCCATTTTAAGATTCAAGTCCGTTTTACTCTGATAGTTTACAAGAAATATCTACATAGTGATATGCATGTGACGTTTTCCTCCTTTCCCCTGGGAGTCCATGTGGCTGGACAGCATCCACATTCACAGAGGATTAACTGAGGGAAACAAAAGGCAAGATCCATCACCTTCATGGATAACCTGCTGTTAGGAATTAACGAACCTCCCTGTAGAGGTAATGAACAGGTTGAAATATTATTCCTTTATAAAATAGATAAATGTAGTACATTAATGATGTTGACAGGTGTGCAGATTAACACGAGTTTTGCACAATTAATGTTCCTGAATGAATATACATTTTCAGTATTAGGAAACCAATAAAATCTTCTTAATTCAAAGATTTCGTCACTAAAGTTTCTCTTTATTTGTGTGGTAGCAAATGATGATTTGTTACTCACCAGATTTATATGAAGATAGAAAGTGTTTATTTTCTGTTTTTGTTTTTATTCTGTCAGTTAAGGTGAACAAATTTTTACATCTCTTATACAATAGACTCTTCATGGGAAACTATATAATGTTTAATTACATAATAAAATTGATTTTTTTACTTTTGAATATTAGAAAATGTTTCATATTTATAACTAAAAAGTATAATAAAGAATGCAGCTCTTGTTATAAATTTATTTATTTATTTTTTATTTTTTTATTTTTTTTTATTTTTATTGATGCTTTGTGTATTTCATACATCATTTTCCAATTCAGTTCAGGCATATATCCCCTTCCCTTCCCCCCACCCCACCCCTATAGGTGAAAGAGATTGCTACCAGGTGATACTATATGACAGAAAAATTATAGAGAACATTTGTTTATACAAATACCAAAGTAATTGTTATACAGTTTTTAATTAAAGCTAATATGGACAACAGCAATTTATATCACCAATTAACTCAGATGCATTACCGTTTTTATCAGCCTTTAAACCAATGTTGTTTAATATACACATATTTACTTTTACTAAGTCCTAAAACACCATGTATCCTGTAGACAGAGTCTGGGCAAAACTGGATACTTGTTGACTTCACGTCAATTAAATTATGCAGACTAATATACACCCGTGTCCCTCTCCACCCCTCCCACCCTTCCCCGAGTCACCAGTTCAGTCAGTTTTCTGATGCAATCTTTCTGTGTTGTTCTTTTAGTGTGCATCCCTCTCCACAAGAAATATTTATAACTGAGTTATTGGTACTAGCATCCACATATGAGAGATAACCATTTGTTGTTTGTTTTTTTCTGGGACTGTGTTACTTCACTTAACATGATGTCTTTAGCTCCAATCCATTTACCTGCAAAGTTCATGATGTTGTCTTTCTTTACCGCTGCATAGAATCCATTGTGTAATGTACCACATTTTCTCTATCCACTCGTCAGTTAGGGGCTTTGGGTTGATTCCAGTTTTTTTTTGCTATTGTGAAAGAGAGGGGTAAATATAGCTGTGTCGTATCTCTGCAGTAAGATGAGTCTTGTGGGTATATACCCAGGAGTGGTATGACTGGGTCAAATAGCAAGAACATTTTGAGTCTTTAAAGGTTCTCCACACTTTTCCATAGTGGCTGCACAAGTTTACATTCCCACCAGCAATGGATGAGTGTTCCCCTTTCCCACACCCTCTCCAGCACTTGGCATCATTTGTTTTCCTTGATCCTAGCCAGTCTGCTGAAGTAAGATGGTATCTTAAGGTGGTTTTAAATTTGCATTTCCCTTAATTATTAGCGATGTTGAACACTTCTTAAGGTGTTTCTCAGCATCTTGTTATAACTTTAAACGGAAAGCTACCCACAAGTCATGGCGTTAGTTACAGTTCTGGAATTATGCCTCTAGTCTCCATTGCTTTTGGAGGGTTTAGAAAAGTTGTCCTCCACCTCCTGCCACTCTTCTCTGAAGTCAGGTGTGTTTTAGTGGTTTCTACTGCTATTTTCTTTCAAAATAAGTAAGGCCAATTGTAAATACTACAAAAGAAGGTAAAGAATAGTAACTTGAAAAGGAAGAAGACTTGCCACCTGTGAGAATATGGACCCCCAGGAACATGATGCTCAATAAAATATTCCATCCACAAGAAAAAAATGCCACAAGATCACATATGTAAAATCTAGAAGAGTTAGACCTGTAGAAGCCAAAGGAGAGTAGTTCTTGCCAGGTTATGTGGGAAGAAAAGTTAGAGAAGTAACCATTAAGGGATGAAGACTTCAGGTAGAATGAGGAATCTCTGGATATCAAAGCTCAGCATGACAACTGCAGTTAATATCAGATTTTCAACTTGAAATGTATTATGTGACTGCAGCTACTTGGGACTATTAATTTTATCGTGGCAATCATTTCACAAGGCATGCATACGTAAAAATGCCACCAACCATATATATTCTAATATATATATATATATATATATTATATATATATATATATATATTTTGGAGTTTCAGAAAGTTCTTGGCCGCCATTGTGGGCGCTGGGGATCGAACCGGGTCCTCTATAAAAGCGGTCGGTGCTTCTAACTGCTAGGCCATCTCTCTCCAGCCCCCATATCATCATTTTCCAATTCAGTTCAGGCATATTCCTTTCCCTTCCCCCCACCCCACCCCACCCCATCCCAGATCATGCATTTTGCCATAACTGTCCTGCATTTTCCTCTCAGTTTTATATTTATAAAACTGTAACAGTCTCCATTCTAGCATAACATGACACATACAAAGCTAAAGACTTTATGTTCTTATTGGATCTCTACAATAATGCAATAATGCAAGGAATGGGTTATTTCCATTTTTCATGAAAATTGACTTGTATTAGCATAATTAAATTTCATGGAGCTCACACAACAGAAATACTATATTATATAATATATATATTATATATATATTGTGTGTGTGTGTGTGTGTGTGTGTGTGTGTGTGTGTGTGTTAGGAGCTTTGAAAGGCAGAAGCCTTGGATAATACTAAGTGTGACTTATTTAAAGGAGAATTTGAAAAGTACTGATGTTGAGACATACTGTGGATTCATTCCTGTTGATGTTTCATTTCCTCTCAATTAGTTTTAAAAGAAAGTATGTATTCAGGGTTAGTCTATCACCATTAGACATCTTGGAATTTGAAAACTATAGAAGTTCTTTTTTTCTTTTTGAGCCAGACTTTTTTTTTCCTTTTTTAATATTTATTTTTATTGGCATACATTACTTATACATAACCATGTATTTATTTATAGTAGTTCCGTACTTATATAAAATAATATTTTATGATATTCACTCCCATTGTATGTTCCTGTTCCCTGCTCTTACAAATCTTTGCTATCCCTTCTTCCACAATGATTCCTGAGCCTTGGGAGGCATAGGTTTGATATCTGTATCCTATTCAGGGATAACACTCTGGCTCTTTGTTCTCTGCACATTGCCCAATTGCAGGTTCCTATGTTAATCAGGATCTGCTCCATAAGGAAACTTCTCTATTGAGAGTTAAGAGATAAATTCATCTAAGTGTAGATGTTGAATTGAAGATGTGTTGCTTAGGTGAATTACAGATCACCACACACATAAGCCAATTAAAAGGGAAAAGTCCTTTATTGATCACCATGCAACTTACAGAGACTAGTACCAAAGGGGGGAAAAATCCCTCAATGATAAATCTCAGGGGTTCAGTTTATAAAGGCAAGCCCACTAAAAATCGTAACAGTTTGGACCAGATAGAGGTCAGAGAGACCTTGCTAAAGTAACTTTAGTTACACTTTAGCAGCTGCTTTGGTTATACTTCTAGGCCATATTCAGGGTGATGAAAATCCCTGGTTATCTTGCCTGGAGAGGCTAGCATCTGGGAAGAATGTTAAAGCAGGTGCAGCCAGAAGTCAGGACTGGCCCAGGACAAAATGTGGTTTGGTTTGGTTTGGTTTGGTTTGGTTTGGTGTTTGGTTTGGGGTTTGGTTTGGTTATTTGGTTTGGTGTGGTCCGGTGTGGTCCAGTGGGGTCTGGTCTGGTGGGGTCTGGTCTGGTCTGGTGGGGTCTGGTCCGGTCCGGTCTGGTATGTCCAGTTTGGTTTGGTCTGGTCTGGTTTGTTTGTTTGTTTGTTTGTTTTCTACTACTTCAGTGTCACTTATGGTTAAATGTTTCACAGACACTTATTCTCTGCATTCAACAGTTCTAGAACTCTGTAATAGTCTCCATCTGGTTATTTAATTAGCTCTCAGCAATGGTGACAGTATGTAGAAGTCATATATTGCTTGACAGTATGTAGAAGTCCTATATTGCTTGAAGTTAGCGTAAAAATCAATGGATTTCACTACAGCATTTTGCACACATACGTCATTATATTTTGTTCTAATCACGGTCTGCCCCCACCACTCTCCCCTCACCTTTGCTAGTTTTCTTCCTTCCCCCACAGAGTATTTCCCCTCCTCCCTTCATCTCATATATTTCACACTGCCCTGTCTTCTCTATTTTTTTAAATAATTTTTAAATTATTCATTTCTTTATTTTTTATGTATATGAATGTACTGTCTGCATGTTAGGTTCGTGCACCCATGTCAGCAATGCTCACGGAGGTCAGAAGAGGATGTCAGATTCACCGTTAAAGACGGTTCTCAGCCCACACGTGGGTGCTGGGGATCAACCCCAGTTCCTCTGCAAGAGCAGTTGGCGCTCTTACCGCTAGGCATCTCCATGCCTGCCTTCTCCTACTCTTAAGTCTCTCCAGATCTATTTTCTTCTGATCCACTTGAATTTTCCACAAAAACACACACACACACACACACCACACACATCACACACACACGACACCACAAACATTTTTTAAAAAAGATAGTATTTGGTGCTGAGAGATTACAGTAGTTAAGAGTGCCGACTGCTCTTGCAGAGAGACCCGAGTTCGATTCCCAGCAGTGACATGGTGGCTAAGACCATCTTTAACTCCAGTTCCAGGGAAATCGACACCCTCTTCTTATATCATGGCATTGCACAACATAGGTGTACAAACTACTTGCATGCAGATATTCATACACATAAAATAATAAATACAAATTTAAAAAAATATGGTATTTATGCATGTGGCTCATGTAGTCACAACTTGATANTATATATGTGTGTGTGTGTGTGTGTGTGTGTGTGTGTGTGTGTGTGTGTGTGTTAGAGAGCTTTGAAAGGCAGAAGCCTTGGATAATACTAAGTGTGACTTATTTAAAGGAGATTTGAAAATGTACTGATGTTGAGACATACTGTGATTCATTCCTGTTGATGTTTCATTTCCTCTCAATTAGTTTTAAAAGAAAGTATGTATTCAGGGTTAGTCTATCACCATTAGACATCTTGGAATTTGAAAACTATGAAGAGTTCTTTTTTTCTTTTGAGCCAGACTTTTTTTTTCCTTTTTTAATATTTATTTTTATTGGCATACATTACTTATACATAACCATGTATTTATTTATAGTAGTTCCGTACTTATTATACATAATATTTTTATGATATTCACTCCCATTGTATGTTCCTGTTCCCCTGCTCTTACAATCTTTGCATCCCTTCTTCCACAATGATTCCTGAGCCTTGGGAGGCATAGGTTTGAAATAGCTATCCTATTCAGGGATAAACAATCTGTGGTCTTTTGTTCTCTGCACATTGCCCAATTGCAGGTTCCTATGTTAATCAGGATCTGCTCCATAAGGAAACTTCTCTATTGAGAGTTAAGAGATAAATTCATCTAAGTGTAGATGTTGAATTGAAGATGTGTTGTTCAGGTGAATTACAGATCACCACCACACAAAGCCAATTAAAAGAGAAAGGAGTCCTTTATTGATCACCATGCAACTTACAGAGACTAGTACCAAAGGGGGGAAAAAATCCCTCAATGATAAATCTCAGGGGTTCAGTTTATAAAGGCAAGCCCACTAAAAATCGTAACAGTTTGGACCAGATAGAGGTCAGAGAGACCTTGCTAAAGTAACTTTAGTTACACTTTAGCAGCTGCTTTGGTTATACTTCTAGGCCATATTCAGGGTGATGAAAATCCCTGGTTATCTTGCCTGGAGAGGCTAGCATCTGGGAAGAATGTTAAAGCAGGTGCAGCCAGAAGTCAGGACTGGCCCAGGACAAAATGTGGTTTGGTTTGGTTTGGTTTGGTTTGGTTTGGTTTGGTTTGGTTTGGTGTTTGGTTTGGGGTTTGGTTTGGTTATTTGGTTTGGTGTGGTCCGGTGTGGTCCAGTGGGGTCTGGTCTGGTGGGGTCTGGTCTGGTCTGGTGGGGTCTGGTCCGGTCCGGTCTGGTCTGTCCAGTTTGGTTTGGTCTGGTCTGGTTTGTTTGTTTGTTTGTTTGTTTGTTTTCTACTACTTCAGTGTCACTTATGGTTAAATGTTTCACAGACACTTATTCTCTGCATATCAACAGTTCTAGAACTCTGTAATAGTCTCCATCTGGTTATTTAATTAGCTCTCAGCAATGGTGACAGTATGTAGAAGTCATATATTGCTTGACAGTATGTAGAAGTCCTATATTGCTTGAAGTTAGCGTAAAAATCAATGGATTTCACTACAGCATTTTGCACACATACGTCATTATATTTTGTTCTAATCACGGTCTGCCCCCACCACTGTCCCCTCACCTTTGCTAGTTTTCTTCCTTCCCCCACAGAGTATTTCCCCTCCTCCCTTCATCTCATATATTTCACACTGCCCTGTCTTCTCTATTTTTTTAAATAATTTTTAATTTTATTCATTTCTTTATTTTTATGTATATGAATGTACTGTCTGCATGTAGGTTCGTGCACCCGTGTCATGCAATGCTACGGAGGTCAGAAGAGGATGTCAGATTCACCTGTTAAAGACGGTTCTCAGCCACCACGTGGGTGCTGGGGATCAAACCCCAGTCCTCTGCAAGAGCAGTTGGCGCTCTTAACCGCTAGGCCATCTCTCCAGCCTGCCTTCTCTACTCTTTAAGTCTCTCCAGATCTATTTTCTTCTGATCCACTTTGAATTTTCCAACCAAAACACACACACACACACACACACACACACACACACACACGCACGCACGAACACACACGAACACACACAATTTTTAAAAAGATAGTATTTGGTGCTGAGAGATTACTCAGTAGTTAAGAGTGCCGACTGCTCTTGCAGAGGACCCGAGTTCGATTCCCAGCAGTGACATGGTGGCTAAGAACCATCTTTAACTCCAGTTCCAGGGAAATCAGACACCCTCTTCTTATATCCATGGCATTGCACAACATAGGTGTACAAACCTACTTGCATGCAGTACATTCATACACATAAAAAATAATAAAATAAAATTTAAAAAAATATGGTATTTATCTAAATGTGGCTCATGTCACTTAACATAAGGATTTTCAGTTCTATCCATTGGGCTTCAATGTAATAACTTTGTCTTCACAGTTGAGCAAATTCCACTGTAGATCTGATCCACATTTTCTTAATCCATGCAGAAGGTTTTGTTACTAACCACACAGAAATTAGGAATAATTCTGTTGCCTTTTTCCTAACTTTATTTCGATTCAACAGTAGAGCTTTTCTAAAATTGTCCCTCATCTCCTTATCAAGGTAAGGAGTTTCACTCTGGAGGATAAGATTTTGGATAAACTCTAGAGAATGTAACTGCCTTTCCCTTTAGGCATCCTGGACTGAAAGTTTATGGAAATTTTAAATGAAGGCTCAAAATCCCAAAGCTCTTAATAAAGTCCCTGAAGGATTAGCAGAAGCCATTCTGCCTCTGACTTGGTACCCAACAATGCAAACAGAAGATAAAAAATGCATAGAACTGAAATTGGAACAATCCTCTTCCCACCCAAGAGGCTGCTGACAAATTCTTATAGCCAGCCTTAATGACCATTATAAATGTAAAGTGAATTTCCATTGTGGCCAAGTCTGTATCCTCCCACAGTGCAATGAACCACAAAACATCCACTGAATATCCATAGGCCTGCGCAAATAATGCTACAAAGAACTCCAGAAATCTGTATTTTACAGATGCAAGACTTGAGATTCCATAATTAGAGTGGCACATTGGCTCAGAAAGAAGCAAAACCTGTTTACAGAACCCCAGTCAATATGACCAAACTGTAGGCTCTGTGTGGTGTCCCATACAACTTTACATTTTAGGTTATGTAACTTAGCATCTGTGTCTGTTTAATAGAAACTGTTGTGTATCTTCACAGCTCCAGAATTAATATTATGGAATAAACACTGAAAACTGCTGCATTACATACCCACTGTTAATTAAAAAGGGAACAATGTGTAAATTCCCAAAAAATCATTGAGGTTCCAGAGAAAAAGAATCAATAGATTCAGCTGAATATAATGAGCTCAAATTCACTGGAAAAATTGCATTGGGGGAAATCCAAAAACAATATATTTGATGCGATTATGTGATTATTCTTATAATTTTATATTTAGTAGTATGCAAAGAACCCTTTTTGTTTCCATTATAAGGCTGTAAAATATTTGGCTTATGAAAGCTTAGGATGAAATGAAAAGGTGAGAAAAATGGTTTGCATCCTTTAAGCATCCTTTAAGCATCCTTTTATTTTTCTCCCTGGTTTTTCCTCCCTGAACTCATCGCTGCCTCATTTAAAAATTACTCTGTGCTCCCAAAGGTCTCACTTTAAACTTTCCATCATCTTTAAAAATGAACGTAAATGTTGCTTAATCCATTTTGTTTTCCAGGGAGTAAAAGGAAAGAAAATTAAAAGTGGTTTCAGTACCTGTAAAGAATGATAGAATTCTGGATATATCAACCAGCAGTTTACATCTACTAAAATTCAGAGTTCTCAAGCTAAGTATCTGAAAGAATGTACACATAACTGCTGCTTGTTAAGTTTTCTTTGGAAAGCAGTATTAACCACATACAGCCATGGCTGTGTTAGGTTACACTGAGGGTTTTGCTTTGCATTCATTTTCTTAATGCACATTGCGAGAGATTTGAGCATCCTGGCAAGCTTGTGGATTCTCTCTCATATATGTCAATGTTATTATACATTGCTTCTTCTAAATACTTAAATTTGTTTGGTTACCTTGCTTACATATTTTTGGATAAGGCAAATTTCCTAAATGGACTGATGACTAGAACCTAAAACTACTAAGAAAAACACGAAATGTATGTAGTTATCTATCTCTGTTCATGGTTTGTTAAAATTTGAGCTTGGTGGTGCTGTACCATTGTCCAAAGAAAATCCTTAAGTAGCCCTACATTACTCCTTAGAGCTTGCTTAGTCTGCTTTTATATATTTAATAAAAACTGTCTCAAAGAAAAAAAAAAGAATGATAGAATTCAAAAGATCTTAATGGCACTATTTTAAGAAAAAAAATTCTATTTCTGTGTTTTGTCTTCATCATTTTAAAACAACTTCTCTCCTCTGCTTCAGACAACAATGTTATAAACACAGAGATAGCTGAGTTGTATGCCCTGCATTTGTGGTGACCCAGCACTGGTAATGTATTCAGAGAACAGCTAAAAAGCAGGAAAAAGGCACTAGACTGATGTGGATATCTAATAAGTGCTAAAAAAGGTTCATATTTTGCTGTGACTTTAAGCTTTCAAACTAATGGGGCTCCATCTATTTTATTCATCTGTATGGTTTTCTGGCTAATAAAACTTCTGCCATATAATGAATGCTTATTCCATATTTGCTTAATTAATCACCACAGTTTGAATTTTCTTGTGAAACTGATACAGGGGAGAGTTGAATCTCCTTGCTAGGGTCCTAAGTGTCACTCATAAAAGAATTTAGAGTTTCAGTGACGTAGCAGGATACAAAATTAACCTAGAAAAATCGGTATCCTTTCTTTACACCAACAAGCAACTGAAGAAAGAATTCAAGGAGACCTTCCCACCCACAATAGCCTCAAAAACAACAAAATACCTAGGAACAAACCTAACCAAAAACACCAAAGTTCTCTACAAAAAAATTTTAAACACTTGAAGAAGGAAATTGAAGAAGACATCAGAAGATGGAAAAACCTCCCATCCTCATGGATAGGGAAAATTAATATAGTAAAAATGTCCATTCTATCCAAACTATTGTACAGGTTTAATGCAATCCCAATTAAAATCCCCAAGAGTTTCTTCACAGGCTTTGAAAAAAATTCCTTAATTTCATTTGGAAAAACAAAAGACCCTGAATAGCCAAAGCAACCCTGAGCAAAAAGAACAATACAGGGTAGATCTCTGTACCAGACTTCAAACTATACTACAGGGCTATGGTCATAAAAACAGCTTGGTACTGGCACAAAAACAGACCTGCTGACCAATACAACAAAACTAAAGATCCAAACTTGACCAAATACAATTTCAGCCACCTCATATTTGGCAAGGGGTCCAGGAAGACTCAGTGGAGGAAAGACAGCATCTTCAGCAAGTGGTGTTGGTCAAACGGGATCACCACTTGTAGAAGAATGAAATTAAACCCCATACCTCTTGCCCTGTACAAAAGTCAACTCCAGATGGATTAAAGACCTCAACCTAAAACCCAAAACTCTGAAGGTGATAGAAGAAAAAGTTGGCAGCAACCTACAAGATATAGGCCTAGGAAACGACTTCCTGAAGAACACAGCAGCTGCACAAGAATTAAGGTCGACAATTGACAAATGGGACCTCACTAAACTCAAAAGCTTCTGTACATCAAAAGAAACAATCAAGGAAGTGAAGAGAAATCCCACAGAGTGGGAAGAAAACGTCACTGCAGAAACATCTGACAAAGCATTGATTTCCAGAATATATAAACTACTCAAAAAACAAAGAAGAAAGAAAACAAATGAATCACTCAAAAGATGGAGCAAAGAGCTGAACAGAGACTTCACCAGTGAGGAATTAGAGATGGCTGAGAAACATCTTAAGAAGTGTTCAACATCACTAATAATTAAGGAAATGTAAATTAAAACCACTTAAAGATATCATCTCACTCCAATAAGACTGGCTAGGATCAAAGAAACAAATGATTCCAAGTGCTGCAGAGGTTGTGGGGAAAAGGGAATAGTCATTCACTGCTGGTGGGAATGTAAACTCAAACAGCCACTATGGAAAGTAGTGTGGAGAACCCTTGGAAGACTGGGAATGAGCTTGCCTCCTGACCCAGTCATACCACTCCTGGGTATGTACCCACAAGACTCGTCTTACCGCAGAGATACATGCACAGGCATGTTTATTGCAGCTCCCTTTACAATAACAAAGAGCTGGAACCAACCCAAGTGCCCCTCAACTGATGAGTGGATAGAGAAAATGTGGTACATCTACACAATGGAGTTCTATGCAGCGATAAAGAAAGATGACGTCATGAACTTTGCAGGTAAGTGGATGGAGCTAGAAGGTATCGTGCTAAGTAAAGTAACACAATCCCAGAAAAACAAATGGCAAATGGTGTCCCTCATCTGTCGATGCTAGCACCAGTTACCTAATTGTATGGCAAACTGAGCAACGTTAATGTGATCTGAACACAACTGTGCTCTTATTTTGTGAATCCCTTAAAAAAAATCAATGAATTATTCCAAACATTAAAAAGGAACGGAATGATATAGTTAAATTCTGCCCCCAAGCAATAAACCTTTGCAGAGAAAAACTTTTAAAAAAAGACCAAGAGAAAGATCCAGGACATGTATGGCAGAATGCATGAACTGGGATTGGGTCAGGGGAAGGAAAAGGGAAATATATCTAAACTGAACTGAAAAAATGATGTATGAAATACACAAAACATCAATAAAAGTATTATACTAAAAAAAATTAAAAATTCAAGCAAAAGCCTGAGGACAATGTTATCAGAATGTAAGGAGAAATCTTCAGAGCAGGGAAGCTTTGGAGAGGAGAAGGGAAGACGCCATGGGGCCATGCTGCTTTAGAGTCCACAGGGAGGACAGACAGACAGACTCAGAGCCACAAGGGAGTGAGGCAGAAGAGCTCAGAGCAAAGGTAAAGAAACATAAATGTTGCGGCAGCCCAAAGCCTTAGGGAACACATGCTCAGCAAAGAGTTTGACTGACTGAGTTTGCCTGTGTCTTGTGCATGCCGTCATCAATGTTGTAAGTTCATTAATAAGCTGTCAGAATCCTGTAATCTGTTTCCTTATGGACATGCACCAACCCTGGCTATGACAATCTTCCTGTGTCCTCTTCTGCAATAGTTTTTGAGAACTGGATGGCTAAGTTTTAATACAGAAGTCCTATCCACCAGGACTGTAAGGTTTTCTACTCTCTACACTTTCTCTAGTTGTTACTTTCTATGTTTATCATCCTCTGTTCCATGAGGAAGCATCACTGATGATAGTTGAAAGATACATTAATATCCTCTCTACCCTTTGCTTCACTAAGTTATGTGAGCTTTAAGTGTAGAGGTTCCATTTTAGATGTGACACTTAGGGTTGGGCATTGTACAGACCCTTATTCTCTGTGTATGACCAGTTGTAGAACTCCCTACAAGACTGTTTCAGAAGGAGCTTCTTTGATGAGTGGCATATCATGTAAACATAAGGATAATATTGTTGGGGATCTTATGATCCTCAATTTACTTACATCTACAAGTTGTCCTATATCAAGTAAGATAACATATTCATAGCCTATGGAAGTTGAAATATTGATGTCTTCATGAATATTAATCAACTACATATATAACATAATCATGCATCACTTAAATCCTGAATTTCTTTAGAAATTAACTAATCTTTAAATTCCCAATAGTAGTTGTTATCATCAGAGAATTGGGGAGAACTTTTTGCTTGTTTGTGGATTTTATTTACTTTTTTAACTGCATTTGATAACAACTTTGTGAATTTTAGAATGCTGGTACAGAAATACTGACATGGGATAAATTTCCCAAAGTCTCTGTTTTTCTATAGCCATATGATTATTGGGGATGCACCTCAGTTGGTTGAATGTTTACCTCACATACACAAGCCTTGTGTTTTATTCCTAAGGCCATGTAAACGAGGTGGGTTGGCCCACATCTGTAACAACAGCACTAGGGAGATGCAAGCAGGAAGATCAGAAATAAAAGGCCATCCTTGGCTACCTAGTGAGTTCAAGGACAATCTGGACTATATATGACCCTGTCTAAATAAATTAGAAAAGAAGAAAGACACATGACTTATTTTAGTTTTTTAGATACTCAGTTCTTAATTAACTACTGTTGTTATAAACACTGTTAATATTGTTATCTGACTACATTTTACATGGAAAAACAATAAGCATTTAATGGTTGCAGCAAATATTTCTGAGTTTCTTAAACTGAGAAAAATCTCATCAAGTTAAATATGGAGACAAAATTGAACAGGAAGTGAGAAACAGTAACATAAGTATCATTGTTATAGACCCTGTTAATATTGATGCCTGACTACATTTTACATGGAAAAACAATAAACATTTAATGGTTCCAGCAAATAAAATATTTCTCAGTTTCTTAAACTGAGAAAAATCTCATCAAGTCAAATATGAAGGAGACCAAATTGAAGAGGAAGTCAGAAACAACAACAAGAAGGTGATACACTACAATGGAAGGAAGATTCATCCAAATTTGGAATTGTTTGTCTTGAGCAACTCTTAACTTTGCATGGCTGAAAAGTGATTTTTCTTCCCTTAGCACCTATGATGGTTAATTTTATTTCTCAACTTGATCAGAACCTTCCAATCCTATCTCTGTTTAAATTGATGGGAAATTTTATTTCTGTTTAGTAAGCAAGAAATATTGAAAATATCAAGTTGTTTGACCATATTCATATCAACATCACTGGAAGAATGGGTTCAAATGTAGTATAAGAGTATAAACATGTATGACACTGTGTTCATTCTATTTTTACCTTTAACCATGACACATTGATCAGGTCAAACATTCAGGCCACTAATGAACACAGTTTTTGTTGATCTAGTTATTTTTGCTGTTTGGGCAGGGCCAGGGAGCAAACCCAGATCCTTATTCATTCTAGGCAAGCACCCTATCAGTTAGCTATACGTCATCTTTCAATGTGCTATTTAACAATGAGGATAAATACTGAAATATGAAAGCACTGATCTGACAATGGAAAGTTCATGTTCTTTCATTAGCTCTTAGATCCCTGAAAAATACACATATCCTTTCAATATCCCAGTATCATTAGATGCTAAATGCAGACTTGTCTTCTATTGCAACTGTACTTATTAACAGTTGTGAAGTTTTTGGATGACAGCCTAATTTTAAATGGAAGTTCAGGTTTCCTAACAATTACAGTAACAAAGTAAACACATACATACACTCTGCTACATAGTGTTCAGTGCTTCATAATGTGAAGTATTTTAAGCTCACAGAATCCTGTGAGATAGGTGTGCTATTATCTTCATTTCATGGACGAGAGAATCAGGGTACAGAAATTTATATAATATACCCCAGGCCACTGAGCAGGGATTCGAGCCTTGGAAGTCCAGCTCCAAAGCTCTTGCTCCCATGTTGTAACTCATTTGAGAATTGAAAGAAAAAATACTTCTTCTTGAACACAAATACTAAGTGATGGCCATTTAAGATAAAAATGAGTTTAATGTAATACTAACATCAGTTTATCTTTACCGATATATAACCCCTCACATACTATTTATTTCTATCTGGTGATTTGTTCTCATTCCTATAAATATCTTCTCTCCTTATTCAACTGCCCATTACCTCATCAACATGATTATTAAAAAGCTGAACTGCCGGGCTGGAGAGATGGCCTAGCGGTTAAGAGTGCTGACCGCTCTTACAGAGGACCCAGGTTCGATCCCCAGCACCCACATGGCAGTCGAGAACCATCTGAAACTCCAATTCCAGGAGAACTCCAGTTCCAGGGGAATCCGAGAGACCCTCTTCTGACCTCCGCGGCATTGCACGACACGGGTGCACAAACTTGCATGCAGACAGTACATTCATACACATACGGAAATAAATAAAATTAATAAAAAAAAAAAAAAAAGCTGAACTGCCTTCCTGGTAAAATGACTGAAGAAATATTCTCTCAGCAATAATCAAGGCCAGAGTCTGTTGACTCTCACTTGTATAGACACTGTGTTTATTGCTATAGATCAATTACCTTTCCCATCTTATTCACTAGATTAAAATCTCCTGGAAAACAAAGATAACTAATGAGAATCAAATGAATACATGACCAAACTAAATTAAAGTGAGCATTAGCATCATCCCATTAAAATAAGCAAACAATATCTCCAAGGGTTCAAGTGCTGCTTCATTGCAGCATGTTTAGGGAAGGGTATGTTCTAGTTTCCTGTCACTTGCTGGGACAAAACACTGTGAACCAACTTGGGGAGGAAAGCGTTTATTTTTCTTATATTTCCTGGGTCATAGTTCATCACTTAGGGAGTCCATGGTAGGAACTCAGGACAGGAACCTGGAGACAGGAGCTGCAGAACCAGCCATGGAGGAACACTGCTTACTGGTTTGCTCCCCTGGCCCCTGCTCAGCCTGCTTTCTTACACAGTACAAAACCACCTCCTCATGGGTGGCACTGCCCACAGTGGGCTTGGCCCTCCCACATCACTCAACAATCAAGAAAATGCCCTACAGACATGGCCATAGGCCAGTCCAATGGAGGAAATTCCATACTTGAAGTTCCCTCAAACCAGATGTGTCAAACAGACACTAAAGCTATCTAGCAAAATCTGAGCTATGATGACTCTTTTCTTAATTTATTTTTATTTTACAAGTGTGTTTGCCTGCATAAATATATGAATACACACACACACACACACACACACACACCTCATTTCTCATTTGTGCTTGCTGTCTGTAGAAACCAGAAGATGGTACTAGATTCCTAAGAGCTGGAGATACAGTTCTAAGCCATCACGTGAGTACTGGGAGCCGAACCCAGATCCTCCACAGGAGCACCAAGTGTTCACATCCACTCAGCCATCTCCATGCCCTCCTAAGACTCATTTCTTTAAATGGTGTCGTTTCCAAGATTTTATATCTGTCTACCCAGCAGATTTTGGAGAAACTGCATTTATCATCCAACAAGTAACACACAAGATCAGAATTATATAAAGAAAAGGCCTCATTCTTTCTGGAGGTACAGAAATGGGGGCTAGAGAGATGGCTCCACAGGGAAAACTTGGGCTGTCCTTGAAGAAGCCCTGGTTTGGGTCCCCCCATCCACATGGCAGCTAATAATCATACATAATCCCAGCTCCAGGGGATTTGACACCCTCTCGGATTCTGAATCTACTGGAGACATGTGCACACTTACATACTTGCAAGTAAAACACACATACACATCAAAATAAAAATAAATAACTAAATTTTGATTAAGATGCATATGCCAGGCATTGTGGTGCACACTCAGAAGACAGAGGCAGGTGGATCCCTGTGAGTTCAAGACCAGCCTGGTCTACATAGTGAGCTCCAGGCCAGCTGGGACTAAAGGGAGAACCTTCATCCAAAAGACAATATATATATATGATGCTTTTAATCCTAGCACTTGGAAGGCAGAAGCAGGCTGATCTTTGTGAGTTCAAGGGCAGCTCTGGTCTACAGAGCAAATTCCAGAACAGCTGGGGCTACAGGGAGACCCTGTCTCGAAAAAACCAAAAAAAGAAAAAAAAAGAAAAAAGTTATATGAGACTCGTTTTATTAACCACCATTTTCTTTTGTGTAAACTAGAGACTGCAAACACTTACTAGCAATAATCTCCAAAGTTCTTATTGGATCAGCATTAAGAAGATTTCCTAATATCACAAAATGTACACTGCAACCCCACTTTTATCATGCAAAGTTTTTAAATTTCCTCCTAATTTTCATGGTTTCTCATTTAGCATATTTCAATCAATGACATGACACTTAATTTTTCTGCTCTATCCCTGTGTTATATTAAATCTTTCTTCTTAATCTCTTTTAAAATAGCATCTTAAATATCATCTTCTCAAAAACAAACTTTCTTCCCACAAGTAGCTTAGTATTGGCTGGATTTTTAAAAGCTTTTGATATATACTTTGTCACATTAGGCTTTTAACTTCAGAGGCAAGTGGATATACACATGTTTGAGAGCAGCCTAGTTTGCATAGTGAGAAACTGACTAAAAAAATAAGTTGAAAAGTAGACTCCAATTTCATAGTGATATTTGGTGTATTTATTTTGTTCTCCAATAGATACTCTGTGCCAAACCTAAAGGAAAAGTTATGGAACTACCCTGACCTACTTTCTCACTCCACCTTACCAGTTTTTGGTTAGTATTAGACTCTGAGTGTGATTTGTCCACCCTCTTTCCAGATGTGTGTATCTCTGTCATATATGTATCCCTTATTCCTCCATGTGCTGTATTTGGTGAGGCAATATACCTTCTTAGCAGGGAAGTTTGTTCATTTTGGGCAGGCATGTTCAATTAATGATACAATTTAACATTAGTATAAGACCAAAAGATCTAAATTTTCTTCTACCATCTGGCTCTTTCCATAATAGAACTGTCATTTTAAGCTACCTATTTATGCACCTACTTTCTCAGACATATACTTAAGAGTGATTCAAAGGGGAGCACACTATGGTCCCCAAAAGGCTCAATGGATGTTCCCCTGACTACCAAAGCTGAGGAGCTGATTTTGATCCAGAGACTCACATGATGAAAGGAGAAAAACAAATTTCTTAGGTTGTGCTGTGATCTCCACATGTGAGCCTAGACATGGACACACAAAAAATAAACACAGAGATGGCTGTATTAGTCACTTTTCCGTTGATGTGACAAAGCACCATGACCAAGGAACTTAGAAAAGGAAGAGTTTATTTGAACTTATGATTGATGGTTCCAGGGAATTAGAGTCCACTGTGGCAGGAGGCATGGCTGCTGGAGCTGGAGCAGTGGGCTGAGGGTCACATCTCACAATGAGCACAGGAAGCAGAGAGAGGGCGACTGGAGACCATGAGGCTTGTTAAACTCACTAAGCCTGCCCCCAGTGACATACTTCCTCTAGCATGGCCACACCTTCTAAGACCTCCAAAAACAGTGCCACCAACTGGAGACAAATGTCTGAACACTTACAGCCTATGGGGGACACTCATTCAAACCACCACATTCCACTCCCTGGCCCCCNTCAGTGCAAGACCACACCCAGCTAATCCTCCAGCAATATTCAGGGCAGAGAAAAGTTGCAAAGGGTGTCGAAATGGCCACGATCTCATCCCAACGAACTGCAACCAGATTCGCCATTTTCATTCACTGTGCTGGCTTAGAGCTATGAACGTTCTGCACAGAGTGAAGGGGTTTCTCAGTTCTTCCTCCATTGTTTCAAGAGCTGTCCAAGGTCAGCAGAGTGCAGCCGGGGCATCATCCGGAATAAAGAAAGGCCCTGATAGGCCACTGCTTGAAGCCGTGAACGTCAGGCCTGGTTGGCAGCGGAGACCCCAGAAGACTTTTGAGATTTGCAGACTGTGAGATATTAGCCAAGCACAGCTGCATACAACGAGTGGTACCAGCCTTAAGAAAGAGATTTGATGTTCAAGCAAAGCTGGAGAGCTGAGCCATCTAAGCTTATGAAGCTAAGTCCCAGAAGCGCACATGGAGCTACTGCACTTGGTTTTTTGTCCTGTCTGTTTTTGGTCTTGTTTCGGTCAAATATTTCCTCACTATGCCTCTTCCTCCCTTTGAATGGGAATGTTATTCATTTCCACTGTATGTTGGGAGTATGAAATTTGTCTTTTGATTTTACAGGAGCTTACAGTTTAAGACATTGGCCTGAGTCTCAGAAGAGGCTTTGGACTGTAGACTTTTGATGGCATTGAAACTGGTAAAGACTATGGGGACTTTTAAGGTTGGACTAAATGCATTTGCATTTTATATGGTCAGGAGCCTATGGGGCGTCAGTGCAAGACCACACCCAGCTAATCCTCCAGCAAGTATTTAGGGCAGAGAAAAGTTCTAAAGGTGTCGAATGGCCACCGAGTCATCCCACAACTTGCAACCATATTCGCGCATATTTCATTACACTTGTGCTGGCTTAGAGATGAAGTTCTCACAGAGTGAAGGGGTTTCATCAGTTCTTCCTCCACTGTTTCAGAGAGCTGGCCAAGGTCAGCAGAGTGCAGCCGGGGCATCCCTGAATAAAGAAGGCCCTGATAGGCACTGCTTGAAGCTGTGAACGTGAGCCTGGTGGCAGCGGAGACCCAAGAAGACTTTTGAGATTGCCAGACTGTGAGATATTTAGCCAAGAGCTGCATACACGGAGTGGTACCACCTAAGAAAGAGATGTGTTCAAGCAAAGCTGGAGAGCTGACCATCTAAGCACTTATTGAAGTGAAGTCCCAGAAGCCGCACATGGAGCTACTGCACTTGGTTTTTTGCCTTCTGTGTTTTGTCTTGTTTGGTCAAATATTTCCTCACTATGCCTCTTCCTCCCTTTGGAATGGGAATGTGTATTATTTCCACTGTATGTTGGGAGTATGAAATTTGTCTTTTGATTTTACAGTGAGCTTACAGTTTAAGACAATTGGCCTGATCTCAGAAGAGGCTTTGGACTGTAGACTTTTGATGGCATTGAAACTGTAAAGACTATGGGGACTTTTAAGGTTGGACTAAATGCATTTGCATTTTTATGTGGTCAGGAGCCTATGGGGCGTCCTCTGGAACCACATCTTTTGCAGCAATGCTTTCTTCCAGGCCTCCACTATAATGGCCCTTTAAGCTCTGCTTACAGTAGTCAACAGCCTTTCTAGCCCAAAGTTCCAAAGTCTTCCACATTTCTCCAAACATCCACATGGTCAGGTTCTTCACAGCCAACAGACCACTCTCTGGTAGCAAGTTACTATATTAGTCACTTTTCTGTTGCTGTGATAAAGCACCATGACCAAGGAACTTATAAAAGGAAGAGTTTATTTGAGTTTACGATTGACAGTTCCAGGGAATTAGAGTCCATTGTGGCCAGAGACATGGTGGCTGGAGCTGGAGCAGCAGGCAGAGGGTCACATCTCGCAATGAGCACAGGAAGCAGAGAGAGGGCGAATGGAGACCACGAGGCTTGTTAAACTCACTAAGCCTGCCCCCAATAACGTACTTCCTCTAGCACGGCCACACCTTCTAAGATCTCCAAAAACAGTACCACCAACTGGAGACAAATGTCTGAATACTTACAGCCTATTGGGGACACTCATTCAAACCACCACAATGGCCTAGCAGTTAAGAGCACGGACCACTCTTACAGAGGACCCGGGTTTGATCCCCAGCACCCACATGGTGGCCGAGAACCATCTGAAACTCCAATTCCAGGAGAACTCCAGTTCCAGGGGAATCCAATACCCTCTTCTGACCTCCGCAGCATTGCACGACATGGGTGCACAGACCTGCATGCAGACAGTACATTGATACTCATACAGAAATAAATACAATTTAAAAAATATATATATATATGTAAATAAATATATCTAAAATAATATTTTGAGTTCAAAAGGCAAATTACTCATTTATTGTGGATCCTAAAATTGTGATAGACTGATACATATCCCCAGGACTGTTGCCAGATTCAGAAATGTCTGGTGTTTTTGAAACAAATTACCATTTCGATAAATTGTTGTTTCAAATGTGGCTCTTGTTTTTGACCTCTTATAACTATCAGAGGTTATGAAAGAAGTATATTGCATTAAATATCTATGCTGTTCAGCAGGTCTTTACTATGCAGTAAAGGGCTTCATAAGCACATCTTACACTGTCTATTGTCACTGCCCTTTACTGATTCAGGTGCATCATTTGACCTAAGCAAGCATGAATGAAATAGGGTTTAGATTAGCAAGAAGGGAGTCTCTCATTTCATCTAAGGCTTGCTTCGTAAGGCTTTCTAGGCATTGAGGGGTGAAATGACTTCTGTTCCTTGTAGTGTTTCTTGCCACCAAGTGCCTGAAGCTTCCATCTGCAAAAGGAGTTAATATCTCTGTGGGCTATAAAGTGAGTGGGAGAGGCTTGAGCCATTGTGTTGTTAGTGTTTGACATTAACAGAGGCCATTAGTTTAGCCACTTGAAATTCCTTTCTCTTTCCACACTTGAAAGGGCATCCAATTCCAAAAGGAGTAAAACATGAGACTTGCCAAGAGCTAATGGCTCAGACTTACATAACATGTTCTCAAGTCTTGAGAGGGATTTCCTACAATAGAATTTCATATTGATAATGATTTGCTTATTAAATAGGCTCCAAATATGGCATAAGATTGCTAAGGTCAACTGAGCCTGGATTGATCCACAAAAGGAGGCTTGATTAAAACAATCAATATTTGATCACATGTAGAGAAAAGAGACCAGTAAATTGGAAATGGCTTTTATTTTAATTGTGCTAAAGTAACTAGATTGAAGGATATTACAGAAATCTAAAACCCCAAACTCAACAAAAAAATATCACTTTCATTCACACTGCAAATAAAATTTGTAGAGCACTAAAAATGTAAAAGACCACCGGTCAAGAACGGGTCTTCATTTGGAAACAGCAGAGGCAGATTTTCAAAGAATCAAGAAACACAGAAAACTAACTGTGACGGACCCTAAGGTCATTTCCACCAAGTCAGAACCACAGGAAAAGGAAGAGAAGCTGCATTTACAGCAAATATTCTTTCACTGGCAACAGTGAAATTTCCAGCAGTAACTTGAGTGACTTCCTTAGAAGAACTCATATTCAAGCAAGCACAGCAAGATGGCCACCCTCAGGAAAAACTTAAAGAAACATCTCCTGAAGATGGGAAAGCTGTTATAGATTATTTGGGAGGAAAACAAGATAAAAATGTCAATCACTTTATGTATTTTAAGGTTCACTTTGCTATGGTCACTGAAAAAGTAGACATTACTTCCTGCCAACAGAAAGTTGATTCAACCAAGTATTTGGGGTAAACTATTTGTCAGATCCTGCTCTAGATCTTGAGATACAAAAAGAAATTCATATGGAACTTGCACCTAAGGGGAGAGATGAAAAAGAAATACAATCAATGGATGAGTATGTGATACAAGAGAGTAAGGATAAAGAAAATCAGAAAGGAGTAAGGGATCATGATTAATGATCAAGTCATATTCCTTACGAATAGGATTAGAATTCTGGGTTTAATTGTAGGCATCAAGTTGATGAGATCAGGATAACCTAAGCCATTAATGTGGGGGCACAGCATCCAGACAAGTTTGGCATATGGGTATCTGGCCTCAACATGAAAGGTCTACTTTGAGTGGCTGGAGAGATGCCTCAGCGGTTAAGAGTACTGACTGCTCTTGCAGAGGGCCCGGGTTTTATTCCCAGCACCCACATGGCAGCTAAGAGCCATCTTTAACTCCAGTCCCAGGGGAATCTGACACCCTCTTCTGACCTCCATAGCATTGCACAACATGGGTGCACCTACCTACATGCAGACAGCACTGACACCCTCTTCTGACCTCCACAGCATTGCACAACACAGGTGTCCCTACCTACATGTAGACAGTACATTCATACACATAAAAAAGGAAGATCTACTTTAAATGCAGGCAGGCATGGCTATAAGCCTGAATAGAACAAAAAGGCAGAGCCAAAGCTCATTTGATGTAACTCTGATGGATTTGAGAACCCTCCTTCCCCTGCCCTTGCACATCAAGACTTGAGATTCTGTTCACTTGTATGTATCTCAGTACTTTCAGCAGTGAGTTCCAAGGGTCTCAAACCTTCAGCCCTAGACTCAAAGCTATATATCATTGGCTTCACAGATTCTGAGACTTCAGACTTGGAAGTGAAGGAAGCTGAACCACCAGCTTGCCACAGAATCCAGTGTGTCATCACTTGGGCCAATTCCCCTAATCCCTTCTCATCCGTCAAACTTTCCTGTCTCTCTGTCCATCCATTCACCCTATTTGTACTGAATCTCTGGAGAACCTTGACCAATACAGGGACTAAAAGGGAAGTCAAAAACTACATGAGAAAAAACAAGAAGGATAAAGCTAGAAAATAAATCAAAGGCACTAAACTGTCCAATAATGGACGGAACTCAGGACATGGCTTTGTAGTTCTTTCTAGGGAGCCATGTCTCAGTCTAGAGGACAATATGAAGAAAAGGCTGAAAGTGAGTAAGTAAAGTTTAAATGAGAGTCAATCAAACATCAGAAGCAATGTCCACCTTTACCACATGGAGAGGGAAAGCAGTGAATATAATGGGCACAAATATCTAAAGGTTATCCAGGATTCTGGGAAGAGCATAAGACCAAGTCAAACAATTTGAGAAATAAATCAAGATGAATCATTATAAAAAAAGATTCATTTCTGCATCAAACCACAGGAAGTTGTTCTGATCCTGAATATCTGAATTGTAAAGCAGAGGAAAGCTTGATTTCGGAATCAGTTAATGAGAGGAAGTCTAAGTGTTCACAAAGCATCTTTGGAATTGCAGCAGCAGCCCAGACCATAAGTTTGTGGATTCTAATTCTTGGACAAAACACGTGTGAATGGGAAGCTTCAGTCAGGCTGCAAGAGGGAAATGAAAAGCTCTCAAAATACAGAAATTGAAGGAGAAAGAGCACAGTGCTGGTGCAAGCCATGCAAGTTTGCAGACTCCGAATAACTCAAATGTTTCAAGAGTCATATTGATAGATAGGAGTCTGGCAGCACGGGTGGGTCAATGCCACTCCCTCTGATATGCCAACTGCCAGAATTAACTATATAACTAACTTTTATATCCGATAATAATTAACTTGACCTTAAGTTCCTAGGTCTCATACATGGAATATTGGGCTAGATAAATCAAGATTTTGATTAGAGGTGACACAGGCAGAATTAGTCTTAATTTTTATATTGATGTTTTTATTGCTTTTGTTTTCTCTTGTTTTAGGGTCATTAATAGTGATCTGAGTCTAACTGAACAAAGTACTGTTACAAGTATGATAACTGTCATAAAAACTTTGGGCTCTGGACTTAGCTGTGTTGAGAGTCTTGTTAGCACAGTGAAAATCTATGGACTATTCATGTTTTGTTTTGATTTCCAATTCAAGGCTCATAAGATACCTCAAGTCAAAGCATTTGAAATTCAGAAGTGCCCTGAGTGAACCACTGTTCTAGTTTCCTTTCAATTGCTGTGAAAAAACACTCTGACCAATTCCAACTTTGGGAGGAAAGGGTTTATTTGGCTCACATCTCCTGGGTCACAGTTCATCACTGAGGGAGCCCAGCATAGAAACTCAGGGCAGGAACCTGGAGGCAGGAGCTGAAACACAGGCCATGGAGGACTTCTGCTTACCGGCTTGTTCCCCTTGCCTATGTCCAGCCTGACTTCTTATACTGTACATAACAACCTGCCCAGGGTGGCACCACCCACAGTAGGCTGGGCCCTCCAACAATCAAAACAACACTCTACAGATGTGGTCAAAGGCCAGTCCAATGGAGGAAATTCCCCAATTGAGGCTTCCTCAACCCAGGTGTGTCTAGTTGACACTAAAGCTATCCAGCACAACCACTTACAATTGTTGGTTCAGCTTCCTTAAGTAACACACACACACACACACACACATCTGACTAGTATTGAACAGAGAAAGAACTAAAAAGTTGAAAAAAAAAAGAGTTACTTTTTTTGAGGCTAAACCCAAAGATTATTATTTAATTTTAAATTAAAATGCTGTAGAGTATTAAGGATTGAACTTAAAATTTTCTTATGAATTTAAAAAATGGCATGCAGTTATTAGTTTAAATTTATAGCATTTTAGATTTCATTTCTTGGAAAAATTGCTGCCATGTCTAACCACTGTCATACCTATTCCACACATTTATTCAGACATTCAAAACTTCATACTGAACAGATGACCATGTTATCATTTACTTACCTTCAAAGCTAAGGAAACTGTTACTCAAAATTAAGCAAACTGTTTGGAGATACATAGGAAAAGTAAGAAAGATTTCAAATCTGAGTTTGTCCAATATAAAATACTAATTGCTTCCTTTCCTGACAATATATGCTCAGAACTCACCTTCCTCTGTACAGAATCCCAATTAACGTTCAATAAAGACAGCATGATTTTAGCCTCTCAAGCTTTTGCATGTACTTCCATCTTGTAGTTTTAAATTATTCTAATCTGACCTCCAGCTACTTGGTTTCATTATAGAAATCCTCTAAAATCCTTCCAGATGAACATCCTTCAACATTACTCTCAACACTTCTTTGGATAGTAGTCTTCATGGTGGGTATTATTAAGTTTCAGATTATATACCTTCTATTTGTTTGGGGGCACTGCAACTCTCCTGCACTAGTAGAGCTTTGGATATGTAGTAGTTGTTTAGTGTTTGTAGAAGAGTCTCTTCATATTTCAACATCTGATGAAATACTCAAATATTTCTCAATTGAGTCAGAATTTAATAAGGTTCGAGAGTGTAGTATTGCGGGCAGGCTTCCTTCATCTGCTGGATCATCAGTGTGAACACAGAGCATCCACCCTGCTGCCTGAGGGAGTGCTCTTTCCAGCTTTCACTCATCCATTCATTTCTAAATAGACAGAAGCCTGAAATCTATGACAAAACACCACTCTTTCACCTACATTTACTCTCAAAGGAAATCACCCTCCTTTGAAAACCTGTCCAAGTCATTCGAACACCAAATATATAGCCTTGTCCTGCTTATTGATAACTTCATTTTAACCTACAGGTTTTGGATTAACTTTTGTATTAAATAATAATATTTCCTTGTATAATTTATAGGGTAATATACAGTAATTCATTGCATGTATAAATGTACATTTATTAAATATCTAGACTGAGAACTCCCAAACTCAGTAAGAATATCAAAAGTTGATCTAAATAAATTAATGGGGAAATTATATGAACAGACACATTTCCAAAAGAAGAAATTCAAATGGCCAAGAAATTTATGATAATGCCATCTCTCTTGGCACTCAGTCAAATGTGTGCTTCCTGTAATGTACATGATTTTCTTTATCTGCTTGATCTATGGACCTTCTTGGAGTCAACAGTCTATTTTAGGCTGAGTAATTGGGAGATATTCCCTGTGTTCGGCAGGAAACATGTTGCAGGTATATAAAACATGTCATAAAAGCGGCTTCCATATTGCAGCATAGAGAAAAGCCCACTGTTCCTAAAGAGTTAATGAGCTTTTCTGACTGCTTTATTTCTAGCCTGACTGGAACACTGAGGAAAATCTGGCTTAGTCTTGAGCATGCTGCAAGATAGATCATCTCTTCACACATTTGCGAAGTGCAGGACACAGCACGAAACACAGTTTGTCAAATTGTGTTCATTTGTGAGAAAGCAGTCCTGAAGTTCGAACTTCTTCCCAAAGTTTCTGTCCTGTCATTTCTGAGATTTCAGGAAGTTTTCAAGACCAAATGCTTTCACTTACATGGGATGCTGCACCAGCCACCAGCGATAAATCACACTTGTAACTGCTTGAGGTGCATTTACTCACAGATGATACACATTTTACAATTCATGGCAAGCTTTACAGCTCATCTGATTTGAAGTAGGTCACAAAGAAGCATTAGAGTTCTGAAACTCTGTGTTTTTCTCCCTATCCAGAAATTTTGGTATTTTTAGCACTGGAGGAACTTTGGAGATGATGTCATGAAATTCTTTTATTTTATAGACAAAAGTCTGAGGCCTGCGAAGGTTAATTGATGCTCCCTAGGTCCCAGAGCTAGTTAGAAGCAGCACCAATACCAGGCCCCATTTTCATCCAGTCTCAAAGTCTCTTTCCACACTACCAGAATATGCAAACCAGACTTCCGAAGTGCATTATTAAAGGATTATGTGTGCTACCCTTACTGGGTGGGTCAGCAATAAGAGTATTAATTTTTTATCTCACCCAGAGCTCTCTAAACTGGGAGATCTTTATCTGTCAAACTTAATCCATGAAAAATATGCAGAGAAAAGCAATTGAGTACACATAGTAGTCACAGAATCATGCTGAAAGGCATTTATTTGCTGGACAATATCTGGTCCAATATACAGCCCAAATCTTCTGTGATTAAAAATTCATTTCCTTTTTAAAAAAAATCCCATTTTGTTTTCATTTTGCTTCTATGAAACCAGTATGGGGGGAAGGCTGGTTAGAACCTGTACAGCTCACTCCTGAAAGTGCCTACACTCTGACATCTGCATAAATGCCAAATGAATCTGCCATATGATAATAAATACAAAATGAATTAATAATGATATGTGAATCATGAATACAATTTACAGTTCCTCAGACAAAACACTGTCGGTTTTTAGCTTGCACCTGCATAAACTACCTCAAAAACCGTCCAGTTGTCCTCTGGCACGCTACCGCCATCTACTGTCCTCACATAGAATGGCAGCGCTTCTCAAGCTTGCATTTCATCCTTCTTCAGCTGGGGTCTATTTCTCCTTTTTATGTCAGCAAGCACATATGCATGCATTTGTTTGTGGTTAGGAAGGAGGCGACCTCTCCTTCTTTCAGTTAATTGTGTTACAATAACTTAAAACTACTCCATGGGAAAAATACTCAACACCTTATTCTATCATACCATACAAGCCAAACACTGCATAATCCCATCTTTAATTCAAAGCAGTTCTCTCTTATAGAAATAATAACAGTGCATGCATTTTTCTATTGCTACTTTTAACTGAAGTCTACAAGCTTATCTGAGGCTGTCCATATTTTTTCGCATACTGAATTCAACATTTCTAAATTCCTAAAAATATCCTTAGAATTGTAAGTTCTATTAACTTTATTCCATCTATTCTGCAGTGGTTATTTGATTTTGTTGTTCTTCTCCTTTGCACCTAGCAGCCATTTTTTTCCTCAGTGTGACTGGTTGTCTCCTATTGGAGGTAGAGTTTGCTAACAAAGGATTTTTTGAGATCAGGCTGATCTCCCCCTGGAGAAAACAAAAATAGGGTGAATAAATGAAAGGGCCAGGCACTTAGGAAGCTGTGTGGAAGTCCATGTTAGAGATAGCTGCAGCTCTATCTGGGCCAGGGGAGAGTGGACGGTGAGCAGTAGCAAGGTTTGGGATAACGTTCCCAGGGTTAGAGGCCAGGGGACAAGAGAAGACACAAAGAGGAGATCTTGATTTTTTTGTCCTGAGCACCTGATCTGGAGAAAAACCTAGGAGTTCTGCCTTAGACACCATGGATTTTAAATTCCTATTTTATGATGAAATAGAGCTACCTAGTGGTGAGGGTCTTGAAAATAGGCTCATTTCCTTCAGGCAAATTACTGTTCATAATGTGCTCTCCAGTAGGACTATAAATTAAAATGCTCTGCCTTTATTGTACATAGAAGTGGAGCTGTAAACAATCGTTTTATCTGAGATAAAAGGCTAAATAAAAAAATGAAGCATACAGATTCTTTTCTAGAAAGTTCGGAAAAACTGTAAAGACTCTTCTTCACCCAGCATTAGAATTCTTCTGAAAGCAATGATATGCTCAGCTAGAAACACACTCTTCTGCTGTCTCTGGGTTCTTTTTTATACTTTCATGCTTCCTTTGGATTTAAAACACTGAAATGAAAGACGTACAAACATGGTTTTCCTTTTTCTCATCTATGTAACACCAAACCTCCAAGATCCTTGCCTTCCTTGTACCCTATGATTCTATGTCTGTGCAAAACTACAATGGACCATTTATTTCCTCTGCCTCTACGATCTCCATCCCATTCAGCCCTCTGGATCGCTGGTGGTGTACAACTAAATGGACGATGTATTTCTTTATAAGCAAACTATCCTGTGAAAATCTAATCTATTCGTGGTCAGGATGGCAGTTTTCACAATAATGGCATCTTTAGACATGTTTACCAAGATTTAGGAAGAAGGAATGTTGTTGCCAAGTAACCACCCACATCCAATGAAACGCGTTAGGCAGTGCCCAAATAGCAGAAAATAAATAAAAAATTCTTAAGGAAACTTCAAAGTCAACATTAAGCACAGGCTTGTACGTGTCCAAGTTTGATTCTTCCTCATCAGATACATCTGTATTTGCATTTTTGAATCAAATGCTGAGTTCCAGGAAGCAGAGGCATGAACAAGTATCATCTCACCTCTGAATAATCACATCTTAACCAAATATGTCCACAGCAGTGGGTTGGGAAAGGCCTGACAATGCGTTTCATCTACTCATTTACCAATATTTATAGAGCAGATGCATCGCAGGAGGAATGGTGGTTTGATTGAATCGAGGCATTTACAAGTAAGAAAATCAAGGCAAACCGAAATAAACTTTAATAACCAAATGCTCTAGGAGACAGTTCATTATGAAGTGAAAATGCTTTTAATTTCAACCTATTATCTATTATGTTTTTAGTTCAGTCACACACAGCTGTCAAACCATCACCATGCCTGTCACACTCTCTTCTCCTTCCCTTGATAATTTATACAGATACCCTTCCTTCCTGTTTCAACCTCTCCTGTGCTTGTATAGCAAGCCTTGATTCTTCAGATCACACTACAATTTTCACTTTGTCCTTATCTTCTCCTTGACAAAAGGAGGCTGCTCATCTGATCTCCTCTCTGAAACAGAGGGGAAAAAAGAACTTCACAGCTTTAAGTCTTTTATTATATAAGTCAAAGTGATTCTAGTCATATACCACATTTTATAGAGCCAATAAAATTCATCACAGGCACACGATGACAGTTGGCATTTATTTTTGGCATTTTTAACATTTTAATTTAATATTTCATGTGTGTGATGTGGTGTGCGTGTGTGTGTGTGTGTGTGTGTGTGTGTGTGTGTGTGTGTTTTCCATGATGGGCATGTAGAGATCAATTTCATGCAATCAGTTCTCTCCCTCCACCTTTATGTGGATTCCCAAGGGGGAACTCAAGTCACCAGACTTGTGCAGTCAAAATCTTTAGAGTACATTCAAGGCAAGATTTTGAAGAAGGGAGTGTGACCACAGGTATTTTATTTTCATTGTATATGTTATGTATATGTTGCTTTTCAAGTATGTATACAACTTGAAGTTTTAGTTTGTTAATTTCCTAATGTGTATGGTAATCAAAAGGGCCACTTCTTCAAAGTACTGTGGTCTAGATAGTGGAGAAGGGTGAAGGGGTACAAACAAACCAACAGATGGTGTTGCATGAAAGCATAGAGCCCGAATATTATTATTGAATATGTTTTCCAGGTAGTCTGTGAATATTAATTTAGAGCCACTGTATTGTGTTACAAAATTCATGCTTTATCTCACGATCTTTTCATGTTGCCTAACAAAGTTGGGTTTTTTGTTTTGTTTTGTTTTTTCCTCAGATGTAGTTCTATTGATTTAAAAATTTTCTATTTGTGTCTTTGTTCCTTATGGGGAATGTTCCCAATACAGTTTCTTAATCATTCGAGTCTAGGGAGCCTTGTTCCCCCTAGATCTGGTGCACAAGGTCCGTGCATGTCCTCTGCATGCCCACAGCAGTGTGCATATTCTTACTGTGCCACTTCTAGTTCTGGTTTCCATCTAAGATCAACTTCCTGCAAGTGAAGGACATGTCTTAATTACTCATTGCTGGACTCACTAAGTCTGCTCAGTGGGAAATATCTAACATCCACTAGTATGGAGAACGAACAAAGGAATTTCTGGAACTAATTTTAATATCTTTGTTTCCATGAATAAATTAAACTGTTTCCATTAAACGTGTCTTCTAAATACTTCCACATTTTCCCCTAATATTTTATTGTGTTTGTGTGTTTGTGTGTGTGTGTGTCTCCATGTATGTGTATATGTTTGTAGGGTAGGTGTTCCTTGGATGTTGAATTCTGGAGTTGCTTCACACATGAAAAGTGGCTTGGGCCATAACTGGGCTTCGTGCAAAGAATACTAGACTGCAGAGTTCCTGTCCCTGAATAGGACTCCTATTTCAAATTTCTGTCTACAAAGACTTGGAGATTGTTGTGAAGGAGGAAATGGGAATATTATATCACCAGATCACCACAAGAAAAGAGGATTCTCCATACAGTGGGTCAGCTCTATGTATGAAATCAACAGCAACGATGACAGCATGTGCAAGTCCCTTGCCGTGCATGCTCAAACCAGACAAATCACAGCATAGTCAAGGGGAAAAGGGTAAGAAATCCCAAGGAGCATAAGGAATTTGGGGCAGAGATGCATACTAGGAAGGGGAGTGACAATTTCTTACAAGGATGGAGCTCTTGGTCTGCTAAGCCATATATATATATATATATGGCTTAGCAGTATATATATATATGTATACAGATATATATATATATATATATGTATATATATATATATGTATATATATATGTATATATATATACATATATATACATATGTATATATATACATATATCTGTATATATAGGGCTTACAAACACGACACACACACACACACACACACACACACACTCACACACACACACCACAGAGGGTTTGGGGAAAGCACACTCATATTTATTATATTTCAAAGAATTTTATTGTTTCCAAGCCCAGAAATTCCTGCCAGTTTGTAGTGCATATGTCTTTTCAGAGTGTATTCTAGGGAACTGCAGACTCGGGTGCCTTTCCTTGATTAAGCCTCCTTGAGCTTCAACTTTTATTAACCAGCGACATTAGCTGTCAGTAGTCCTTCCTAACTCCCATAAATTTTAATTTCATAAAATCTCCTAGGCATGAATATTTCCACACTTTTTGTTTCCTCTGCTCTGATCATTTTGTATTTTTAATGTAAGCAGTATTCGTTCATTATCAACTGTATGTGCCCTGAGACTGGGACCAGGCATAGAATCGATTTTACTCAAATTTACATGTTATTCTCGATTTCCAGCTTTCCCCAATACTACATAGGTTTCTGTTTCTTGTCTGAATTAGTTGAAGTGTTACACTGAAAAATCATAAATGTTATTTTGAACATGAAATTAAGAATTTCTCCCATTTTTTCTGTATATTCTTATTTAGAACGTACATGGTGATACCTAGCTATGACAGTCATTGTGCATGATGGAGATGAAGGCATAGATAGAGGCCAAGTTGAATTACTTCAGAATTACTTTTTCTTATTTCCATGCTGTCTCTGACTAACATTTCAAAATCTGTTATTTTTCTTGGTTTTATAATCATCAACAACCAGATGAGCTCCTAGAAATCCACATACAGAATATGCCTTTGAATTTTGGAAGAAACGGTGTATTGCACTTCATGTCCTTTCATTAATTTAGATTATTATGGAATATTTTCAATAGACCCAAAAGCTGATTTTAAGATGGAGACCCAACCCAAGACTGTACTATAAAGTTTACACTTTGCTCCCTTGAGATTGGTTGTGACTAGCCAAATATTGGTTTTTAATTTACCAGAGATGCAATGGAAAGTGTCCAACTTAAATTCCTTGTGGTTACAAATCACAGATGGTAGAATTATAAACTTCCTGTGATTCAGTTATGATTCATTTTACTGATGGCTATCTGTCATTTTTTATGTGTGGTCCCAGGAAACAGATCCCTGGATTTCTCTTTAACCTGGCTACAGCCATAGAAAATGCTATGTTTACCACTGGTCCTTAAGTTCACTTCTAATGCTCTAGTTCTGATGAACATCACCAAATATTCACCACTGCTTTTTGTCCATTTACCTCGTCTCCCTCAGAATCTTCCTTTTCTTCATCAACTATGCCTTATGAAACAGCTTTATGTCTTCATGTAATCAGAAAACAATGCAGTGTTGGACCACTTTGCATCTGCTACCATGGTGTGCTGGCAGAGTTCCAGCTAACCATGTCTCCTACTATGTAACTCTAGAAAGGCTTCCCAGCACTCACTACCCAGTAAAATGTGTCTTCTTCATAAAACACCTTCTAGTGTCCTCAAGGAAGAGTAACCACTTGTTTAAAACCTCAGGGGAATTTTCATAGTACAAATGATTTTGGATTATAATCAGTTAGTAGAAGATGTGATCTCTATGAGAGCACAAGTCCCTCCAATATCAAAAGTTACCTTACTATTCACTATAGCATAAAATATATACATTATTATTGCACTATTACACTAGTATTATGGTACTATTATGGTAAAGTTGATTTTGCACATATCAGAAGTTAGGTCTGAATCATTAGAAACTCAAGGTCCTTCTACATTTTCACCATGGCATTTCTAAAGAGTTGTGATTACATAGATTTATTCACACACAGCTAATAGTAACAGGTCAGAAACCAGAGATGTGTGTCCTTCAGGCATCTGAGGAGCTCACAGGTCATTTGTGTTATTCTTAGAACTTAGTGATGTGGACATAACTTACTACAAAGGATTTACTAGGAAATGCAAAAATTTATTTTAAATCAACCATGAATTTAACTTGAATACTAAACTGAATACTGTAAAGGATATAGTGAAGGGTGTATGGTGTGTGTTTGTGTGTGTACGTGTGTATGAAAAGAAAAAAATAAATGTTTTTCTCATAAATTAGATCATATATTTGTTTTATATATTGAGGAAACTTACTAGTATCTTTAAAAATTTGTTTCCTAGATTTATACAGACAGTGACAACCTTTAGATTAAATGCAACATAAAACATTATTCAATTAGAAATCATGTATTATTCATCCTTAAGTATGACTTGGGCATTTGTAAATTGGATTTGTAGCTAGGACTTGATGTTGAAAACAAGGAATGGATGCCTTGGTCCAAGAGAAATATTTCTCTGCCAGAATTAACTCCAACTGCTGCATTTATTTTATGTTATTTTTATTTATATGTTAATGTATATCTTATTGCATTTTTGTGCATTTAATGCAAAACCTTTTAATCATCTTCTTACCCCTCCTCTATCTCATCCTCCCCTTCCACTAGTGAATTTAATGCATGTATGTTAAGGCCTATCAAGTCAACTTAGTATACCCAAACATCCCTCAGTGCAGGTTTATCTATTGGGGTCCAGTCAACCTATGTAAAGCCTCTCCCATAAAGATCAACTCTCCCTCATCCAGCAGTAATTAGCTGCCAATAGTTCTTCACCTAAGTTTGGGGCGTGCTTCCCATTTCTCCAGTCGAGTTTGCATGGCTCTTGTGCATGCTAACACCATTACTGCTTGTATGAGTAAGGTCCCTGGAGCCTGCCGGATTGTTTCCTTATGACCATGCAGCTCTTGCACTCACTCTTAAAATATTTATGCCCCCTCTTTTGCAATGCAATGGAACTTTTATACCTAATGCTCACAGGACATAGTGGAACAAGGGGTAGAGACAATAGTAACTCATTTCTCAACTCTCACCAGTGAAGCTTCCTCATGAAACAGGGTGCTGAACACAAAAGGCCACCACTGGACATATTGTAGAAAATATGCATCTGCAGAGGCTAATTCCCTGGACTGGACTCCTGTGTTGAATTTCACCCACCCAGGGTTCAAAGACCATTGCTGATCAGTTCCATCTTGGAATAGTCATTTAAGAAACAGTTTATTTAAAGTAATGTGATAAAAGTAGGAGCTAAAAATTGGCTAGGCAGTTTAGGGTCAAGAGCCCACCAAGAGTCAGTTTCTTTTTCAGATGAGAGCTGAAGACTTCCTGGATCTACCAGTAAACGTATCCTTCTGGTTGCTCTGATAATGTGGTCCATGCGTCCTTAACTCACTTGTCAGATTTATTAACTAGTGGGTAAATTCCATTAAAATCATTGTGCTGAGGACCCAGTTCAAGCCCCTCCGTAGTGGAGGTCATTCCATCTTGGAAACACCAACTGTGGTCAACTCTTATGCACTTCCTTCAAGGATTCGAAGTCCATACAAGAGGGGTAAATAAGATAGAGGATTATTGAGATAGAGGATTGTAAAAACTCAGGGACAGTGTTCTCAGATACCATTAAGCCATTTTTCCTTAGTCATCCTAGGAATGATTGGTTTGTCTCCTTCACATTTTCCCCCTTGATTGATAACTTTAACTATGGTGTGAAACTCTGACTGGCTGTTGTACTTATAAATTACCCTGTAACCCGTACCTCATGTCCACACTCCTCTGAGTTGAGTGTCAGCCCGGCATCATATTTAAATTAATCCCTCCTTTAAAACTCAAAAAATGCTGGGCGTGGTGGCACACGCCTTTAATCCTAGCACTTGGGAGGCAGAAGCAGGCAGATCTTTGTGAGTTCAAGGCTAGCCTGATCTACAGAGTGAGTTCCAGAACAGCTGGGACTACAGGGAGACCCTGTCTCAAAAAGACCAAAAAAAAAAAAAAAACTCAAGAGAGAGAGAGAAAGAAAGAAACTGTTTATTTGAGCTGGGTGTGGTGGTGCATGCCTTTAATCCCAGCACTCGGGAGGCAGAGGCAGGTGGATCTCTGTGAGTTCAAGGCTAGACTGGTCTACAAATTGACACTCCTCTTATCTGACCCAAACTCTCCAAATTTCAATTTTGTATTATTTGCTAGGAATCTTAGAGCTTTGGAATCTTGCTTTCAATGCTTCTGTTGTTTTGTACGTCCTATTGTGAAATACCTTCTACAAGTTTATAAGCTCTCACTACTCACTGAAAAGGTTTCATTGCACCAAATTGACTCATAAAACACAGTGAACTACTGGGGAGTAATTACTACTGGGTGAAGGAGAGTCTGCCTTATTTAAGATTTGTAGATGTGCTGACTAGACTCAAGTGGATGAATTTTCACAGGACATCTGGGTTCACAGCTTGACTGGCCAGGGCTTAACTATGGATGGTGCAATGCATGAGTTCTGATGGGGGGGTTGGGGCAATGGAGGGGAGTCTAAATTTGATAGGAACTGTTATATGAAATGTACAAATGTTCAATAAAAAACTTAAAAACACAGTGTTTTGGAGCTCAAGAAAAATGTACCGTATTATAATTTAGATTTTCTTTAAAAAGTTTAGTTAAAGTCAGGCATTGTGGCACACGCCTTTAATCCTAGCACTTGGGAGGCAGAGGCACGTGGATCTTTGTGAGTTCAAGGCCAGCCTGGTCTACAGAGTGAGTTCAAGGACAGCTGGGGCTACAGGGAGACCCTGTCTCAAAAAGACCAAAAAAAAAAAGTTTAGTTAAATGAAAACCATAAACACAAAGCTGTGTAAGCCTTGATGTCAAGATTTGAACTATACAGTAATCCCAAAATTTTAATTTCATTTATCATTTTTCAATGCCCATTTTAAAGATAACAAGCTCTAGGATATTTTATTTATTATTTTTATTTCACATGTAGAACTGCATGTGTGTGACTGCATCTCTGCCATACAATGCCATGGAGTTCAGAAGAGGGCCTCACATTCTGCTGGATCTGGAGTAAGGAGAGTTCTTGGCCACCATGTGGGAGCTGGGAATTGAACCCTGGGCCTCTGCAAGAGAAGTCAGTGTACTTAACCATGGAGTCATGTCTCCAGCCCCATAAGCTCCAGTTTAATTGAGTTAAATTGCCTAGTCAGAGTGAGAATCATGAAAATAAAAGATCTAGAATTTATATGAGATTTGTTGCCTTGTTGATGAAAGTTATTTCTCTAAATTCATCATTTATGTGCTGTGCCTAAGACATTGTATATAAAATTGTCCATTATTATCAGCAGCATCTAATTATGACTATATGCTTAAAGACAACGTGCATTCTTTGCACACAGAGAATCAACTGGGTATCATTCGAAAGTCGATTCCCTATTCACTAATACTTCGCTAATACGCTGAGGTTAGCATCAATCTTAAATGTGCAACATACCCTTATGAGGGGCCCAATACTTCATTTGGCTGAAGCATTAATGGAGCTGGCTTTTGCCTGCATTACCTACAAAGATAAACCTGCAAAGGCTGGGGATCCAAGCCAGCCCTGAAGCCCTTTTTTGAGGATTTGAGTGATATGGGTGTCACATTCTTGCAACTTCTAAAGAGCACATCTTGGTTTCCAGAACCAGCTGGAGCCTCTGCAGGCTTACATAAACACAGCCTTTGTAGAAAGTACACTGTGAATTTCCAGTGCAGCCCCCACCCCAATTCCACCAAATGCCAGAATATAAGACTCCAATCTTCTCCAAATGAATGAGTTTTGGTCTCCTGAGGACAACTCCCAGGTCTCTTTCGACCTGATGGGTTTACCTGCCTCTGAGTCCTTTTCTTCCTCTCCCTTTCCCCTGCCTTTGGCCCAGCTATAGGGCGTGTGACTCATGCATGTGGACCCCTGAGAACCGCACTGCCCCACACCCCTAATACCAGTTCCTTATTAACATATTTAATGCTGGTTTAACAAAGTAATTTGTTGCATTGTTATTTGAGCTACTCTTTTCTCAGGTGATTCCTGACATTTGAGAGCCTTTGACACCAGCAGTGCCCAGTGCAACAGGTACCTAAGCAAAATCCCAAGAACCATCCACTTCACACTGCTGTCAGTTGAATGACAATCATGAAACTTTGCCCTCCCTCAGAAACTCTCCCTTGTTTCTCTGTAATAATCTCTGGCATTCTGTACTAAATATGGGACTTCAGGTGTGAGTGAAATCTCATTTTCTAGTCAGTAACAGAATCTCCTACCGAACAGACCTTAAGAACTTTATATGTGGTCCTTAGAGAGGTGAGAAAAGTAGGCCCTTCCACACCTGAGTATGTCATGACTGAGCCTAGTGGAATGGAAATTCAAACGGTGCAACTGTGCTCTTCTCTCTATATATTTTTTCCAACATATTTTATTTCATATAAATAACTTTCCTCACCCATGAACTAATGAATTATATTCTTAAGTTTTCAAACTTCTGAGAAATTTCAAGGTAAATATTCAGGTTTATTTTCAAAATCTGATAAGAATAGTTTCTTTAAAAATATGATATTTATCAGTAGGAAAATCAGTCAGGAACAACTCACAATAGCCCAAAGGTAGAAGAGCCTGAGTGTCCATCCATGGCTGAGTGGATAAGCAAATGTGGGGTCTGCACACATGGAATATTAGTCAGTATTAAAGGGCCTGAGTTCAGCCAGGCTTGGTGGTGCACGCCTTTAATCCCAGCACTTGGGAGGCAGAGGCAGGCGGATCTTTGTGAGTTCAAGGCCAGCCTGGTCTACAGAGTGAGTTCCAGGACAGCTGGGGCTACAGGGAGACCCTGTCTCAAAAAGATCAAAATAAATAAATAAATAAATAAATAAATAAATAAATAAATAAATAAATAAATGGCCTGAGTTCAAATCCTAGCACTGGAATAAAAATCTGGGCATAGGGACACAAAAAAAAAAAATGACATTATTAGAGTCATTAAATTCTTACAAAACATATGCTTTAGATAAGCAGATTATTTTGAGCAGAATAAGTATTCTAGGGCACTGAATTTGAAATTAACTGGCTAAAATATATTTTTCTCCCAAGCTGTGCCATTTTCCTTGAAATTCATTATTTTATTTTTTAGAGAAGGGTCAAATACTATGTTCTTAAAAGTTCATGGTTCTTTTTTTCGCAATGGGTTTGCCGTCAGAATGCAGGTGCTGTGAAAACCACCACTAACTCGAAGCCAAAATGGGAAAGGAAAATACATCAACATCGAGGTCATTGGACACGTAGATTCCAGCTAGTCCACTACCACTGGTCATCTGATCTACAAATGTGGCGGAATCAACAAACGAGCTATGGAAAAATTTGGGAGGCTGCTGAGATGGGAAAAGGCTCATTCAAGTATGCATGGGTCTTGGACAAACTTAAAGCAGAGCGTGAGAGTGGTAGCACTATTGACATCTCCCTGTGGAAAATGAGACCAGCAAATATTATGTGACTATCACTGCTGCACAGAGACTTTATCAAAACATGATTACTGGCACATCTCGGGCTGACTGTGCTGTCCTGATTGCTGCTGCTGGTGTTGGTGAATTTGAAGCTGATATCTCCAAGAACTTGCAGACCTGTGAGCATGCTGGCCTACACATTGGGTGTGAAACAGCTAATTGTTGGTGTAAACAAAATGGATTTCACTGAGCCACTCTACAGCCAGACGAGATCCGAGGAAATTGTTAAGGAAGTCAGTACCTTCATTAAGAAAATTGTCTACAACCCTGACACAGTAGCATTCATGCCAATTTCTGGTTGGAATGGTGACCACATGCTGGAGCCACATGCTAATATGCCTTGGTTCAAGGGATGGAAAGTCACTGGTAAAGATGGCAGTGCCAGTGGAACCACACTGCTGGAAACTTTGGACTGTATCCTTCCACCAACTCCTCCAACTGACAAGCCTCTGCGACTCCCCCTCCAGGATGTTTACAAAATTGGTGGTATTGGTACTGTCCCTGTGGGCAGAGTGGAGACTGGTGTTCTCAAGCCTGGCATTGTAGTTACTTTTGCTCCAGTCAATGTTACAAGTAAAGTGAAGTCTGTTGAAATGCGCCATGAGGCTTTGAGTGAAGCTCTTCCTGGGGACAACAGTAAACATCAAAGTAAAGAACATGTCTGTCAAAGAGGTATGACATGGTAATGTGGCTGGTGACAGCAAAAGTGACCCACCAATGGAAGCAGCTGGCTTCACTGCTCAGGTGATTATCCTGAACCATCCAGGCCAAATTAGTGCTGGCTATGCACCTGTGCTGGATTGTCACAAAGCTCACATAGCTTGTAAATTCACTGAGCTTAAAGAAAAGATTGACTGCCATTCTGCCACCCCAGTCTTAATCAGTGGTGGAAGAATACTCTCAGGACTGTTTGTCTCAATTGGCCATTTAAGTTTAGTAGTAAAAGACTGGTTAATGATGACAATGCATTGTAAAGCCTTCAGAAGGAAAGGAAAATGTTTTGTGGACCATTTTGTGTGTGTGTGTGTGTGTGTGTGTGTGTGGCAGTTTTAAGTTATTAGTTTTTAAAATCGGTACTTTTCAGTGGAAACAACTTGACCAAAAATCTGTCACAGAATTTTGAGACTCATTAAAACAAGTTTAATGAGAAAAAAAAAAAAGTTCATGGTTAAAAGCCCAGGCGTGGTGGCGCACGCCTTTAATCCTAGCACTTAGGAAGCAGAGGCAGGAGGATCTCTGTGAGTTCTACAGAGCAAGTGCCAGGCCTGCTAGGACTAAAGGGAGACCCTGTCTCAAAAATACCAAAAAACAAAAAATGTTCATGATTAAAATCAAATACATTTCATGACCTAAGACTGTGTATAATTTCAAGTACACATATTTACTCACACTGTGCAGACATGTCAGGAACAAAGTGATATAAGATCATATAAAATGTCATATTAAATATATTAAACATACATATTATCATATTAAATATATTAAATATCAGGGATATTTAATTGGCAAATTTTGAAAGTTTCAAAAGTCTGTTTAGTGAAGGTGTGCCCAAAATGTAACTAATATAAAATACAATCAAGATCTACATACATCCAAAGACCAATGAGAACAGTATATCAGAATATAGTAGGAGCACATCATCAGCCTCTGAATGTCCTAACTCACTTCATAATTGCAGACATGTGTGGAAGCCAATTGGACAAGACACTGACTTTTAGGAAAGTCCAATTTTTAAGAAAATCATAAAAAATGTAGCAAAGACTATGGAAGAACATTATAGCCCACCGCCTATGTAAGTCAGAGTTTCTCAATTTTTCCATATTGTGGATACTGGAAGATAAGTTAAATCCACTTTATTTCAATCCACCCATCTGTAAAATTACTATTCTGATTATTAAACATTCTAAATCCTTCACCAAGTCCTGAGTACTGAATATTACATGTATAAAGACATTGTTTTTGCCCTCCAGGAGCATAATGAAGCTTACTGCCTACTTCTAGGACTATCTGAGGATTGAAATAGTAACTGAAAGTGCCCAAAGCTTCTCAGAAGAAATGTCCTGTATAATTGCAAATATCACCATAGATGACATGCATGTTCCGTTAAACACTGGGACTGCTTACCAAGTAAATGAGTAGACTTTTCATCCCTTGAGAGTCTTTAAAAGATACAGAGAAACGAGGTAGCATCTATCTGTCTAGAAAGGTTTGGTTGAGCCCAAATGGGAAATTCATAAAGGCAAAACATAAGTGGATCTCAAATCATACCACCATTAGTATCATGTGCAAATAAAAGATGAAAAGAAATTATGCAAATCAGCAAGTTAAAACATGGAGGATGGCAGCTCTGAGCTGGAAATGAGAGGATAAGGAGTTGTTCAGTCACCTCTTTGTTACTGAAACATTGAACTTTTGAAAAATATTATTATTATTATTATTATTATTATTATTATTATCGTGCGTTCATGAGATGTGTTTCCATGGGCATGTGTGTATACATTTCAAGATCAGTTCTTTCCTTCTACATTTACATGTATTCCAGGGACATATGGACCTGCCAAGACAGCACAGTGGACCACATCCCAAAATATTTAAAGGGAAAAATTTCTTTAACGGACAAATGAAGCCAAATGTCCTGGCAATAACCACCAATGGGTTAGTCAAAGAAAATCACTAATAAGAGTAACTAGAAGAGTCTTAAAATGCAGTCTGGACTGACATCATATTTAAAAAGTAAAATCAGTTCCTGGAAGGGAACTGATCACTTATTTTCTTAATTTAAGCCATCCTCGTAGAAAATATTTCTATAGTATATTGCAGCCTTCCCATGTTGAGCAAAGCCAGTAAAATAAATAGGATTTATCAAAAAATATACTGGCAAAATTGAAATTAAATTAATTAATTATTGACTTCCAATGTTATATCTTCTGTCTGGCCCTTAAATAGAAACAGTTACTTGGAAACAGCCTGCTACAAACACTCAACTTTAATAAGAAAATCTTCGATGTTAGCTGACTTGGGGTCATTTGTTTCTCTTTTGTAAAATCTTAATAAAAGATGAGCAACTGCATGACCTTCAAAGAAGGATAACAAGACTACCTGTTGACAGAATTAATTATTGACTCAAAGGCTGTGAAATAGCCTTCAGAGGAGTTATTTTCACAATCTCCAGAAACTCTTCTTCTTCTCTGGCATTATCACTGTTTGAATTGACAGGACTGTTTAAAACATTATCCATTATTTCTGCATCACAAGCCCAATGGACTAGGTCAATTGCCTTGTCAGTTTCAACACTCTGCTGTCTGACTTGTGTAAAGATTCAGTCTGAGGTGGATGAGTGCTCCAATAGGAAGAAGAAAACCTAGTCCCTCACTCTACTTGGAGGCCTAGATTGTATCTTTATTTCTCTGGACCTTACTTCCTCTATATTTAAAATGAAAGGGCTGAATAAGTGAATAAGATATGATGGTGCTTAGGTTCTTTCAATCATACATAGTTATTATACTACGTAACACTGTAATTTTGTGCAACTCTGAGAGAAAGCAATGACCTTCACTGTGACTTTCTTTGTCCAAAAGTTTTCCATAGCACTTTGCAAATCCATTGTTAAAGCCTGTGTCATAATTCAAAGTAAAGAAATGTATAGATAAAAGTATTTTTATAGAATGCAGGACATAGACCTTTCTTATTCAACTTCCACATTATATATATATATATAATATCTTAGGGAATTGGAAAGTTGACATAACAGCCAGATCTGAGTTTCTACTGAAAAAGCAAAAAGCTAAGCACATTATCCATGCAGATCTTACTTCAACAGTCTATCAGAACCATGAAATTGCCAAGTTTAATTGTGATATACACACCATGGTTTACTATCCAATCCACAGTATTTCATCTCTGCTAGGTCCTAAACATACTCTACCCATTTCTGTCCTAAATGGAACATTTGTCAGGGCAAAAACCCCTCATCTAGACCCTCCATGGTGGGCATGGGTAGGTGCCCAGTGAGTATGCATCCCGTGCTTTCTTTCAGAGACAACCTTGATTTTATTCAATTTTAACCTTTCCTGTTGACACAGCCTTCTAAACTGCAAGGCATAATGAAATTCAACCCAGTATAACTGTAACCTCTGTAATGCAACAGCATTACAGTTTATTGTAAATTTAAAAAATATATATCTCAACTCTCATCAATGCAGCTTCTTCATGCACTGCAGAAGATGGGGTAGAAAGATTGTAAAAGCCAGGGGAGGAGGAGGTGCATGACAATATGGAAAAAAGAGTCTTGCAGGCTCCTGGGATCTTGCTCCTATGAGCTTACAGCAATGGTGTCAGTATGCAAAAGGCCCATGCAAACTCAATCAGACAAAAAAATACCAGCATAGAACTGTGGAAATGGGCAGCAAACCCTAATCACACGGAACAACTATTGGCAGGTGATTGAACTGGTCTTTTTGTGTGTGTGTGTGTGTTGTGTGTTTTTTTTTTTTTTTTTTTTTTTTTGACTTTTTGAGATAGGGTCTTCCTTTAATCCCAGCTGGCCTGGAACTCACTATGTAGACCAGGCTGGCCCTGAACTCACAGAGATTCACCTGCCTCTGCCTTCCTGAGTTCTGGGATTAAAGGTATGAAACACCACATCTGAACTGATCTTCTTAAAGGGAAGGACTCTAGATAGACCTCAGGGGATGAAGTTGCACTGAAGAATGTCTGGGTATAACTTGAATTGATTGGACTTAACATAAATGGCAGAATGCAGGAAATCCATTTTGGGTCCTATAGGAGAGATGGAGAATGGGATGCTTAAGATGTTGCATATGAAATACAGAAAATATCAATAACAATATTTTAAAAAGCATTTAAAGTCATAATTAAGGAGTGCACAGACCTTGGATCGGGGATTTCACAGGACCACCAGAAGCACAGAGTACAGGCATATCCCCCGCCCCCAACTGGAATTCCTGAGGGAGTGTTCAAGTGGATTCTTTGGAGAAACTTCAGAAGAGAAAGAGAAGAGTTAGACTTCCAATGGAAAGCCTAAAACTTAGACAAGTCAACACTCCATTAGCAAGGAGAAAAACAAATCAATCGATCAAACAAAGAAGGCATCTGAAGGAGGCAAGGAAAGCAAGCCTTCAACACAGTGAAGAGGATTTGGGATTCACATTGGAATACAGGCAAAGAGAAACCCACATGCCAGGGATCCAACAAAGGGACAACATGGGAAAGGTGCAGGATAATTCCACACCAAGCTCTACCAACCCTGTGGGAGATTCCTACATGGGATGCCCCTGAGGATGGCCCAGGACACAGACATTAGAGGAAGAATTTCAGACATATTCAACAAATCAAAGAATATAAAGAACAAGTCAGTAAACTAAGGAGAATGAAAAACTCAAGAAAGACCTAGAGAGAGAGATTGACAAATGCCAGAGAGAACTAGAGGGAGAAAAGGACAAACTCTGGAAGGAAGTGGATACACTGAAAACATCCCATGTTACAATAAAGGAAACCTGGCAGTGAAGCAAAGAGCTACAGGAAGAGATTGAGGAGCTCCAAAAGGAAGTGGAAATACTAAAGAAATCACAAGACAAAATGAAAAAGGAAACCAAAAATTCATCCAATCAAGAGGAAAGGAATGGAAAAAGCCTCGGAAGTAGAATGGAGGAAGCAGAACAAAGAATATCAGGCCTGGAAGATAACACAGAACAACTAAAAACCTCAAGTAAAGATTATTAAAAAATTAAAATACACAAAAGTAGAACAACCAGGAATTGTGGGACACTATGAAAAAATCAAACCTCCACATCATAGGGATAGAGGAAGGAGAAGAATCCCAAGAGAATGGTATTGATCAAATCTTCAACAGAATAATAGATAAGAATTTCCCCAAACTAAAAAAAGACAAACCAATTCAAATTCAAGAAGCACATAGAACTCCAAACAGACAAGATCAGAAAATAAACTCTCCACACCATATCATAGTTAAAACACTAGACACCCAGAACAAGTACAAAATTCTGAAAGCCACAAGAGAAAAACAAAAAGTTTCATATAAAGGGAAACCTATCAGAATTACAACTGACTTCTCAGTACAAACTGTGAAAGCAAGAAGAATGTGGAGCAAAGCATTCCCAGTGATCAAGGACTATAGATGCCAACCCAAGTTATTATACGCAGCAAAAATGTCGATTATAGTTGAAGGAGAGAGAAAAATCTTCCATGACATAAACAAGATTAAAGAATACATGTACAGAAAACCAACCCTACAGAGAACACTTGAGGCAATTCAAATGACAGAAGAAAGGAGCAACTATCCCCAGGCACCTAGAAAAAGAAATTAATAAAAGCATAACTGCAGAAGTAGAAACCTAGACCAAAAATGCAAATGGATGTTCTAGTTTCTCTTCCATTGCTGTGACAAAACACTCTGACTGACACCAACTTGGGAAGGAAAGGGTTTATTCAGCTCACATCTCCTGGGTCACAGTTCATCACTCAGGGAGCCCAAGGCAGTAACTCAGTGCAGGAACGAGGAGGCAGGAGCTGAAGCACAGGTCATGGAGGAATGCTGCTTACTGGGTTGCTCCCTAGGGTCATGCCCAGCCTGCCCTCTTATATAGTACACAACAAACTGCCCAGGGTGGCATCACCCATAGTGGTGGTTGGGCCCTCCCAGATTACCCAACAATCAAGACAATACTTCACAGATGTGGCCACAGTCCAGTTAAATGGAGCCAATTCCCCAATTGAAGCACCCTCAACCCAAGTGTGTCAAGTTGACACTAAAGCTATCCAGCACAGATAATAAGGTGAAAGGAAGCAACACATATCTTTCAGTTATAACCTTAAATGTTAATAGACTAAATTCCCCAATCAAAAGACATAGACTGGGAGATTGGATTAGGAAACAGAAGCCATCTACATGCTGTCTACAAGAAACGCATCCTACCATCAACGGTAGGCACCACCTTAAAGTGAAAGGATAGGAAAAAATATTCCAAGAAAATGGTACAAAAAAGAAAGCAGGTGTTACTATTTTAATATCAGACAAAATAGCCTTCAAAGTAAAAGAAATAAGAAGAGACAAAGAAGGCCATTACATTTTTATCAAAGGAACAATTGACCATGAAGATTTTGCATTCATGAATATATATGCACCAAACTCAGCACCACACAGAACATTATCCAAAATTGACCACATAATGAGACACATAAGAAACCTCCACAAATACAAAAAGATTGAAATAATTCCATGCATTCTATCAGACCACAGCACAATAAAGCTTAATATTAACACCAGGATAAGCCCTACTATATACAAGAACACGTGGAGACTAAACAACACACTCCTGAATAATGAATGGTTCAAGGAAGATATAAAGAAAGAAATAAAAGCATTCCTGGAACTGAATGACAATGATAATACAACACAACCAAACCTATGAGATACTTTAAAAGCAGTCCAAAGAGGTAAGTTTATAGCCCTGGGTGCCTACATTAGAAAATGTTGTATGAAATGTGCTCAATAAAAATTAACTTAAAAAAAAAGAAAAAAAAAAAAGAAAAACAGAAAGAGTGCAAGTGAATGATCTAACACTGCAGCAAAAACACTTGAGAGACAACAACAAATGAATCCTAAACGCAAAAGACAGGAAGAAATAACAAAATTCTGAGAGGAAATCAATCGAACAGAAACAAAGAAAACAACACAAAAAATAAATGAATACAAAAGTTGATTCTTTGAGAGAATAAACAAGGTAGACAGACCTCTAACCCAGTTAACCAAAAGAAAGAAGGAACAACTCCAAATCAACACAATCCGTGATGAAAGGGGAACTATCTCAAGAGACAATGAAAAGATCCAGACAATCATATGGGAATACTTCAAAAACCTATACTCTACTAAGTTTGAAAACCTAGAAGAAATGGATGAATATCTGAAATCCTGGGAATCACCAAAGCTCAACCAAGAAGAGATCTAAGTCTTTATTTCTTCTGGAACTAAATTTTTCTCAGCTGCTTTCTCCAGTGCTTCTACTAAATGCCTTTAAGCTCTGCTTAACAGTAGTCAACAGCTTTTCTAGCCCAAAGTTTTCCAAGTTTCTCAATTTGTCCAAACATACACATTGTCAGGTTCTTCACAGCAACAACCCCACTCGTGGTACAATAACTGTATTATCACTTTTCTTTGCTGTGATAAACCAACATGAGCAAGAGAACTTTATAAAAGGAAAGTTTATTTAGCTTACATTGACTGTTCCAGGGAAACAGAGCCATTGGTGGTGAGGCATGGTGGCTGGAGTTGGAGCAGAAAGCCAAGGATCGCATCTCTCAATGAGCACAGGAAGTCAAGAGAGAGCAACTGGAGACTGCAAACCTCGTTAACTCACTAAGCCGGCCCCCAGTGACATACTTCCTCTACAGGCAGGCCAACCTCTAAGACCCCAAAAACAGTGCCACCCAACTGAGACAAATGTCTCAATACTGTAGAGCCTATGGGGGACACTCATTCAACACACCACAAGAAAAGCTCACACACATAAAACAAAATTACAATTAAACTTTATTTTTATTTTATGTGGGAAACAAATTAATGTTGGTGGTTTGGCTAAGGATGATGTGGGGGGGAGCAATTGTTGAGGGTGACATACCCTCAGAACTTGGAAAAAAGATAAAATAAGGAATTAATTATGATGTTAACTTTTAATATTATTTATTTTTTTCAAGGCGATTCACAATATAGAGAGCACAGTTGTTTCAGATCACATTATCGTTGTGCAGCTTGCCATACAATTAAGTAATTGTGCTAGCATCCAAGATGGGTAGAACATTCATCATTTGTTTTTCTGGGACTGTTTATTTCACTCAGCATGAATATCTTCTAGCTCCATCCATTTAGCTGCAAAGTTCATAATGTCATCTTTCTTTACACTGCATAGAAAACATTGTGTAGATGTACCACATTTTCCTTGGGCATTGTGTGGTTCAGCTCTTTGCTATATGAAAAGGCTGACAATAAACATGTTTGTATTCTGTGCGGTAAGAGAGTCTGTTGGGTACATATCCAGGAGTGGTATGCTGGGTCAGGTGGCAAGTTCATTGCCAAGCTCCCAAGGGTTCTTCACACTGCTTTTCATAGTGGTTGTACAAGTTTAATTCCCACCAGCATGGATGAGTGTTCCCCTTTCCCACAACCTCTCCAGCACTTGGTATCATTTGTTTCTTGATCCTAACCAGTTTTATTGGAGTGATATGATATCTAAAGTGGTTTTATTTGGCATTTCCTTAATTTTAGCGACATTGAACATTTAAAAGATGTTTGTCAGTCATCTCTAATTCCTCAATTGTGAAGTCTCTATTCAGCTCTTTGTTCCATCTTTTGAGTGGGTCATTTGCTTTCTTTCTTCTTTGTTTTTTGAGTAGTTTATATATTCTGAAAATCAATGCTTTGTCAGATGTATCAGCAGTGAAGATTTCCTCCCACTCTCTGGGTTTTCTCTTCACTTTCTTGTTTGTTTCTTCCGCTATACAGAAGCTTTTGAGTTTAATGAGGTCCCATTTGTCAATTGTCAACCTTATTTCTTGTGCAGCTGCTGTCTGATTGAGGAATCTTTTACTATGCCTATTTGTCTTGAGTCTGCTGCCACTTTTTCTTCTATCACCTTCAGAGTTTGGGTTTCACGTTGGGTCTTTGATCCATCGGAGTTTACTTTTGTATAGGGTGAGAGGTAGGATTTAATTTCATTTTCTTCCAAGTGGTGATCCTGTTTTGACAACACCACTTGCTGAGGATGTCTGTCATTTCTTCATTGTGTCTTCTTGCCCCACTTGTCAAATATGAGATGGCTGAAATGTATGTGCTCAAGTGGGATGGATCATAAGTATTTGTTCCATTGTCAATCGGAATCTGTTTGTTGTGCCAGTCCAAGCTGTTTTTATGACTAGCCCTGTAGTATAGTTTTAAGTCTGGTATAGTGATCCCCCTGTCATTACTCTTTTCTCAGGATTTTTGCTATTTAGAGTCTTTTGTTTTTCCAAATGAACTTAAGGATTTTTTTTTCCAAGCCTGTGAAGAAACTCTTGGGAGTTTAATTGTGATTGAATCTAAATCTGTACAAGATTTGGTAGGATGACATTTTCACTTTATTAATTTCCAATCCATGGAGCATGGGAGGTTTTTCCATTTTCCGATGTCGTCTTTTCATTTCCTTCTCCTTCAAGAGCTAAATTTTTGTTGTTGAGAGATCTTTGGTGTCTTTGGCTTAGTTTTTGTTAATGGTATTTATGTTTTTGAGGTGGTGGTGAGTGGAAGGTCTCCTTGTATTCTTTCTTCAGTTGCTTTTTGTAGATGTAAAGAAAGGCTACTGATATTCTATGTAATATTGTATCCTCCCACTTACTGAATGTTTCTAGAGTTTTCTGTGGACTTTTTTAGCATCCCTTAAGTAAACATCATATCATCGATCAGCAAAAAGGGATAACTCGACTTCCTGCTTTTCCAATTATACTCCTTTAATTTCCTTTTCTTGCCTTATTGCCTTACGCAAGTTTCAAGCATATATTAAAGAGGTAGTGGTCGACAGAGGGCAGCCTTGGAGTTTCCTACCTTTAAAAGAGAATGTTTCTTTTGTTCTAAATTTATGATGTATGGCTGTGGGTTTCCTGTATATGGCTTGTATTTCATTGCGGAATGATCCCTCCATCCTAATTCCTCTAGGACCTTTTAAACAGGAGGGATTGCGGGATTTTTAAAGGCTGTTGGTCTGCAATCAATTGGGATGATCAGTGGTTTTGGACTTTCAGTCCATTTATATTCTTTTTTTTTTTTTTTTTTTTTTTTTTTTTTCTTGTATGTGTATGAATGTATGTCTGCATGCAAGTCTGTGTCACCCGTGTCGTGCAATGCCGCGGAGGTCAGAAGAGGTCTCGGATTCCCCTGGAACTGGAGTTTCTCTGGAAGTGAGTTTCAGACGGTTCTGGCCGCCATGTGGGTGCTGGGGATCGAACCTGGGTCCTCTGCGAAGAGCGGTCGGCGCTCTTAACCACTAGTCCATCCTCCATCCCCCATTATATTTCTTGAAGATATTTCGATTGTATTTTTGTTATGTTGAACCAAATCCTGCATCTCTGGATGGAATCACAACCTGGTCAGAATGGATGATCTTCTGAGTGGGTCCTCTATCTGCTTTCAATATTTCATTGAAGAATGCTTTGCCTCTGTTGCTCAATTATGAGATGGCTCTGGCTCTATAGATCTCCTTTTTGGTTGGTCTTTTGCCTGGTTTTGCTATTTAGATGTGCTGGGTTCTTAGAAGGCAATTTGGGAGGACTTTCGCTTGTTTTGTATCCTTCTGAACAATTTTGAGCAACAAATGGTTGTAAGTCTTTTGAAAGGCTTTAGAGAATTCTGCCGTGAAATCATCTGGGCCGGGACTTTTTTTTTTAGTTTGGAGGTTCTTTTTATGACATGCTCTTTTCTTCATATATTATGTGGTTTGTTTAAAAGCTGTCA
>VZQC01008107.1:108575-164629 GCA_009823505.1 Rhizomys pruinosus
TTATCAGGGCATTCTTTACACAGGGACACCCCTGCTGCACTCTGCCTGACCTTAGCAGCTCTCTGAAATCTGTGGAGATAGAACGAAGAACCCCTTCATCAGCGCAATAACTGTCATGCTCTCAAAGCCAGCACCCCATAATGAAAATGCGCGGGTTGGGCTGCAAGTTTGGGAGCCCGCTATTTCAGAACACATTTGTAACATTCTTCTGCCGCTACCTTGAAGGCAGAAACCCTTCATATTTGCCTTTCAAATGTTTGGTGATTAGCTGCGGTGTGTCTTCTCTGACAGGTACTAGTTCTGTTGTTTACTGTAAATCTCAAGGCCTCTCCTTAATCATTTTAATCTCATTTGTTTACCTTGTATAGCTGGTCTTTTTTCTTTAATCACTTCTAATCTCCTTTTATTTTTTAAATTAGTTGTATTATGCTTTGGTGCGTTTCAATACGTTTTCCAATGCAGTCAGGCTTAGTTCCTCTCCCTCCCCCACCCCCACCCCATCAGAGCTCAAGCATTCTGCATCACTGTACTGCATCCTTCTCTCAGTTTGTTTTTTTCATTTTTTTTTTTAAAAAGAAATGAATTTAAGTAACATTCATGTAAATCAATTTGCAAGCAGTTTTGCTCAAACCCACACAGCCCAGGGTTCCCACCTTCCAGCTGGGGGTCTTGTATATTCAATCAATTTGATCAAGAGTGTCCAGTCTATATTGCGTAGTTTCACCATTCACCCCAATCGCAGCCTTACATTCTAACCCGCCCCTATTCGATGTTGTCCCTATGCTTAGCAAACGGGGGGCAAGGTGGATGAGCGGTAAAACCTCCACTCTCTCTTGAGGGTGACGACTCTGGCCATTCTGAGTTCCTATCATGGGCTGAAGTTTGTCAGGAAAACTTCTTCCTACTAGAGAACAAGCAATTATTTATTAGGTTTATTTAAGCAGCACTAATAGTAGTGATAGGTTACTTAGCCATAGACACAGATGTTTGGATGGTTCGTTAATCCATGAATTACAATTTTCCCCCCTGTAAATATGACAGGGTTATACTGTGGCTTATGTTATAACATCTCTTACCCTGTAGAGGATGTAAGTTTGTGGTATCAGCCGTGGGTTATTTCTCTAAGGGGAGAGCCAATAGCCATTAGATTTGGTATATACAGACAAATGGCTGCCACTGCTGGCCATTGCGTGAAGCTGTGAATGTGAAGCCTGGTTGGCAGCAGAGACCCCAAGAAGACATTCACGATGCCAGACCTGTGATATATTTGCCAAGGAGAGCTGCATACAGGGAGTGGTACCAGCCTAAGAAAGAGATGTATGTTGCAAGCAAAGCTGGAAAAGCTGAGCCATCTAAGCCCTTTGGAAGTAAAGTCCTAGAAGTCACACATGGAGCTACTGGACTTGGTTTTTGCCCTGCTGGTTTTTGGTCTTGTTTTGGTCCAGTATTTCCTCACTATGCCTCTATTCCTCCCTTTTGAAATGGGAATGTGTATTCAGTTCTACTGTACGTTGGGAGTTTGTAATTTGCCTTTTGATTTTATAGGAGCTTACAGTTAGGAGATTGGCCTGAGTCTCAGAAGAGACTTTGGACTGTAGACTTTTGAATGGCATTGAAACTGGTAAAGACTATGGTGACTTTTAAGGTTGGACTAAATGCATTTTGCATTTTATTTGGTCAGGAGCCTACGGGGGCCAGGGAGTGGAATGTGGTGGTTTGAATGAGTGTTCCCCATAGGATCTAAGTATTCAGACATTTGTCTCCAGTTGGTGGCACTGTTTTTGGAGGTCTTAGAAGGTGTGGCCATGCTAGAGGAAGTATGTCACTGGGGACAGGCTTAGTGAGTTTAACAAGCTTTGTAATATCCAGTTGCTCTCTCTTGATTTCCTGTGCTCATTGTGAGATGTGACCCTCTGCATGCTGCTCCGGCTCCAGCCACCATGTCTCCCACCACAATGGACTCTAATTCCCTGGAACCTTCAATCATAAGCTCAAACTCTTCCTTTTATAAGTTCCTTGGTTGTGGTGTTTTATCACAGCAACAGAAAAGTGACTAATAGAGTCTTCATGTACATAAGTGCCCCTGTGTCATGCAATGCCTCAGAAGTTCAGAAGAGGGATAATGATTCCCTAGTAACTGGAGTTAGGATGGTTGTTTCCTGCCATGTTACCTGCTGGTACCAGAACCTGGGTCCTCTGAAAGAGCAGCCAATGCTCTTGACCACTGAGTCATTTATCCTGCCCCATAAATAATACATATATATGTATAGATTATATTTCATATTGTGCATGAACACACATTGGCAGACTGGTTTAAATATACCTCAAGCCCAAATAAACTGTCAAAAAGAAATAAAATGTTTTATATAGTATACTGGTGTCTAACAGAAAGTACTTAGGTGCCTACCAGGCAAAATATCTAATTTTAAACATCTGGAAATCAGCATAAATTACAAAAGAAAATTGGTAAAATAATTATGTCTACTTTTTATGAATAACCAAAGGTAACATATCATTATATTATTAATAAACTCACTACTAGATTATATTCTTTTTCTTGATTAGTTGTCAAATATACAGTGTTTATTCTATGTATCTGAATTCAAACCAGACACATTTCTAATGTACAATAGTTGCTTAGTGGCTATTGTACATTGACAATGTGATTTTTATTAAGGAATTCACTGGTCCCTCAGTTAAGCCACACATAGCAAATGTAACCTAAATGTGATTTTATTCAAATACATAATACAATAGGAGAAAGGTAATTTGGGGCATATCAATTGGTGTGCATTTATATAGGTGTGAATTTATATAAGAAAGAGTATATGTATGTTTTTATCTGTATATGCATATGCATGAACATTACATGTGAATAAATGAAAATCAAAATTTCACCTAGTGCACAGTCTAAATAATATAACAATTAAAGTGTTTGTTATTAAAGGGAACAGTGTGAGTCATTGTGGCTCCAGCTTGGTATAACATCAGGTGAGAGGCTGAGGATGACATACTGCCAGGTTTGAAGCCAGCCTGGACTGCACATTCAGGTCAAGGGCATCCTGAGCTACAGTATTTGATCTTCCTGCAAAAAAGCCAAAGAGAGAAAGGAAAAAGAAAGAAAGAAAGAAAGAAAGAAAGAGAGAGAGAGAGAGAGAGAGAGAAAGAAAGAAAGAAAGAAAGAAAGAAAGAAAAAGAAATAGAGAAAGAAATAGAAAAAGAAAGAAGCATATTATTAACCTAGAAAACTAATGGCTGAATAAGATTAATGACAATTTCTATCAGTGTAATAAATTTTGAAGATTTCCACTTCAACCACGTGAGCTTTCTTTACATGAACCAGTGTTTTCATTCCAATTCACCTTAAAACATTCTGAAGTATCCAGATTCGAGGTATATTTACTGGCTTTTCTGGGTCAAAGGTGGGTCAAAGTTAGGACAAAGTTGAATATGCTACAATGCTGTGTACAGGATCTTGTTAACAAAGAACATTAGAAACAGAATCATCTGTCCCCATTAAAATGGTGCTGAAATGAAAACATAATGGTTTAAAATAAATGTATCAATAAAGATAACATTACAGGGGAATTTGTTGTGTTATTGTTTTAATAGTTACATAAAAAGCACAAAGATTGTGAGTAATTTGGCCAAGCCCCCATTATTTTGTGAGTGATAATAACGTTGTACTCAGGTCTGCCCATACATCAGTATCAAAGATGGCATTCATTTAGTTACATTTTATTGACTTTGTTTATTCTTTAATAACTGTAGTTTTGTGGGGCTTTAAAAGAGTACATGGCTTGCCAAACAAGACAGAATTCAAATTGTATTCCCCTAAACTTTTATCATTAGAAACAGAAAATATTACCCTGTTGAAGCCATATAACAGCTTCTTGGTGTTTGCTTTTACCATGCAGATCTCTACTTCTCTGACTTCTGACCAAGACAAATTTCAGGGGAGAATAAACCTTAGACTTATGTTTGAACAGCATTTCAATAAAGCAGTTTGGAATTTATGCTCCTTTTGTGATCAAAAGCAAATTTTAAGGATTATTTGATCTATTCCAGTTTTCTTTTTATCAATGAAAGCTGGCTATTTAGTATTTCTTGATACACTCAAAACCTCCTGTTCAGGAATGAAAAATAATGGGAGAAAAAGATTTATGTGTATATCAAATAAGACGTTTTCATAATATCAAAATGCACAATTTTCCAAATAATTTCACCACTTCTGAGGAAAAAAAATGTTAAAAGAATAAGCAAACAGAGCTTGTAAAATGGACTTTTCTTTACAATGCCATTTGTGCAAGCCTACAATGCCAGCTACTCAAGGGTAAGGTCAGGAGAACAGATTCAAAGCAAGCCTGGACTACTCCAGTGGGTTCAAAGGCCAGTTTGAGTACCTTAGGGAGGTTCTGTCTAGTAGTAAAGCAGGGGTGCTACCTGGGTGGAAGGGCACTTGCCCCACGTGAGCCCCTGGGTTGATCCCAACATAACACACACACACACACACACACACACACACACACACACACAATACACAGCCTCTGAATAGTTCTTGGAAGCGAAAGGAGCACCTGTAAAAGTCATGTGAATTCGCAGCACTTGTGACAGCATTCATAAGCCAAGGCAGACAAAAACCCAGACTACAGAGTGGAGGTAGGCAGGAGGCTCAGCCCTGACCGAGGAACTATTAGCAACTGATATAAGCTGGGGGAGAGGCAGGCCAGGCTCCTTAAGGGTGTGACATGGGGTATGTGCACCATGCTTAAGGAAATGGACTTACATCCAAGATTATTTGAAGAAAATAAATTAGTCTTAATAGGATGTAAAATTAATAGAGGGCATGAAATTATGGATTTTGAGATGGGGCTGATCAGAGGAAATTCGGGAAGGAATTTGAGAGCAAATAGATATATAAATAAGTTAAAGGGAAAGAAGCATGTCATCAATCAAGAAAAGCAAGGGCTGATGGGATTTTTAAGATACAGCTTGCTGGGGCTGGAGAGATGGCCTAGCGGTTAAGAGCGCCGACTGCTCTTGCAGAGGACCCGGGTTCGATCCCCAGAACCCACATGGCGGCTGAGAACCGTCTGAAACTCCAGTTCCAGGAGAACTCCAGTTCCACGGGAATCCGACGCCCTCTTCTGACCACTGCGGCATTGCACAACACGGGTGCACAAACCCACATGCAGACAGTACATTCATACACATACAGAAATAAATAAAATTTTAAAAAAAATTTAAAAAATGATACAGCATGCCAAGACAAAAAAAAAAAAAAAAAAAAAGAAGCCAAAATAAAAAAGCCAAGCATGGTGGTGCATGTCTTTAATCCTAGCACTTGGGAGGCAGAAGCAGGTGGACCTCTGTGAGTTTAGGGCCAGCCTAGTCTACATAGTGAGCTTCAGGCCAGCTGGGACTAAAGAGAGACCCTGTCTCAAAAAGACTAAAAAAAAAAGATACAGCATGCCAATTTTATTGTGTTTTTAAAATGTTTTATTGAATATGTTTTAAATCAAATAATAACATTAAATGTATATACCCATAGTTGTTATTTATGCTAATTATGATTTCTAAAGTTTCCTTAAACATTATATTATCAAATTGAAGACTATTGTTCCTTAAAGAATTATAGAAGTAAGTTCTGAGGTCTCTGGTCACAAAAATCTTCATCAATCATTCAATCAATCAATCACTGTGTAACTTTACTACCATTTTTCTTTTTGGTGAAAGAATTTAAAATCAACCCTCTTAGAATGATTCAAGCATACACTATAAAATTATTCATTATGGCCACCATGTTGTACATTAGATTCTCAGGTTTACTAATTTTCTGTAACTAAAATTTTGTAGCTTTTATCAATAATTTCTCATTTCCTTCTTTAATATCATTTACCTCAGATATATGTAAGCTCTCTGCATGTGGTAAACACAGACCAGTGCTTTCATTCCAATTCACTTCAGAACATTCTCAACTATCAAGATTCAAGAAATATTTACAATGTATGAAATTCTAGAGAAATCCATAAAAACAGTGTTAAAGTAAATCAATGCTAATTTTTAATTACACTGCATTGTTATATTTTGTTAATATGCTTTATATGCCAAGTGGTGCTGAGCTGCAGTCTCAACATCATTTTCTCTTAGAGATTCATTTGAACTCATGAACTTATGAAAGCAGTATGGTCATTAATGGCAACTGGAATTTAATACAAAACTTCAGATTTTTCTCACCTGAGGCTGCAAAATTGGGAAGTTCTAAGAATCTTGCACCATCAAAACCATTAAATCAATAGGACCTTGGTAAATGAAAGCTGGCTTACTTTGCAAAGATATTTACCAAACTAGATGCTCTGTGATAGTCCTGATAATTCAAATGACCCCCTCCCCCGACACACACACATTTCTAGGACCTCATCACGTGACCTTAGTTATAGGGCCTTCAAAGAGATAATTGCCTTAAACAAGTCAGATTGCTGATTTCTAATTCAACATCATTGATGAGTGTGTTAGAATCACAGCATAGACGCATTACATACTCAGGTCTGTCTGAGGAGCCTGCATGATTGAGGCCATCTACCAGCCACTGAGAGACCTTGAGAAAAAATAATCTGCTGGCATTTGCATGTTTAATTTCTATAATTGGTACATAACAAAATAAAATTCTGTTCTTTAAGTGACCCAGCCTGTGATATATGGCAGAAGCAGCCCAACAAACCAATACAATTGCTGAAACATTTTGAGGAAATGCATAAGAAAATAATTTTGCTCAAGGTACCATTCTGCTCATACTAGGAAACAATTAATGGAAGCTTACATATTCCCACTCCATCATTATTGCAGCCACTAGCTACCCAGAAGATATAATGAGAAATAAATATGTAATATTAATTAAATGTTAAATATCACTTAACACATTAAGTATATTTTAAGGTACATTGTCAACATGGGTCACTTTCATTCTTGACCTGAGTAATTCTTATTGATAGAACATTAAACCTGAAATATCACTCAACAAACTCAAATGAAGTATAGAAATAATATTAACAGGTATTCTGGCAAGGAAAAAAATGCCTGAACAAAACCAACAGTATAATAGGCTAAAATTGCATGATCTTGTAAAACATCAGATGATAAGAAGCTAAGATGAATTTGAATGATTTAATAATCAGATGAAACAATCTGTCCCTACTTTAACCTACTAGTTCTTACAAATTATTTTTCACACATGCAAGGATTTAAGATTTTAAATGTTTATTTCCTATTATGTGGAGTTAAATTTTAAAAGTGCTTTTTGTCTGAAAAAATACTGTCATTTGTGACAGCTTAAAATACAGTTACAAAGTTTCTGACACATGTTATGAAATTATTCAATCAATTAAATATAAGAAATACAAATATTGGGCTACAACTGGTAGGTTTACCATGCCTCAATGGATGTGTCCACATGCATGCACATAATGGGTGGCACAAGTTTGATTTGATGGGCAATTAAAACCATGAAAAGGGAAAGGACATGTGACAGGAGGAGGTTGTGGTGGTAGCTGTTTGAAGATTGGCAGTGATTAGATATGCTCCTATTTTATGGTCTGGATGGATGACATTCTCAAAGAATCTTTAAAAATAAATTTTGAAAGAGACACTTTGAGCTGAAGTTTTGACCTGATGGTAGAATATCTACTTAACATGCACAGGGTCCATTCCCAAGCATAAACCAAACGTTCAAAGAAACAGACATGAAATCATTGCTGTGCTCGTAAATGCACTACAGCTGTAACTCCATGCAAAAGACATACATCATATCAAGCCACTCAAGTACCAGTGTGGTGCAGAGGTCTCATACTTTTCCACCTTCATCTGAGCTCCTGGCCTCTACTGGCTCCTGGGGAGGGGATAGAAGGCTGGGGCCACTGAGAAGCTACTCATTACCAATATGGTTCTAAAATACAGACATTCAGACACGATAGGGTTAATTCAGGAAAAAGCTGTGAGGGGTTGAATCAAATTTGAAATATATTTTCACAACCATATTCTAAAACTGATGTCTATAGTTTACATTTTATTAAGGTATGAGAGTTCTAGTGTTTGTTCATGGCTCATACACAAAAATGTCATACAATGAGAGCTGTTGGAAATGGTGCTCTAAATAAATAAGATTCCCTAATAGAGAACTATCCCAAATAAGTTGAGAAAAATATATAACTTGTCTATTTATTTAACTAGCTGAGCGTGATTGAAATACTCGGCTTATTATTTCTGACATATTTGATGATATTGATTTGCTTAAAATTATCAAAGAAGAAAATAAGGATAATTTGATTATCCATTGCAAACCTGGGTTTTCTTGATGGCCAAGGTGAATTAATGAATTTCTCATCTTGTATTTATTTTATTACTTTTGATTATGTATACTGTGTATATATGTGCATAGGTGGGATGTGCACATGATTTCAGGTGTCCACAGAGGCCAGAAGCTGTCAGATCTTCTGGAGCTGCTGAACAAGGGTCCTGGGAATTGAACATTGGTACCCTGAAAGAACAGCAAATTCTCTTAAACACCAAGCAATTCCTACAGCCTCAAATTTCTATTCTTGAAAACGTACTAGAATACTATTAGGCCATTGGCTTAAAAGAACGCTTTAGGAAAAACATAAGCAGTGATGTGAAAAGTTGTAATGTTTGAGTTTATTGACTCAATTTGTGTCTGATAATTTTATTTTTGTCCTGAAATGAAAGAATACTTGTTTAAGACACAGATACAATATTAGATTATGCATGTTTCTCATTTTGGATGTTGCTGAGAGAATTAGGTTCATACTAAAGTTTAAGATTCTTCCTGTTTAGAAGCACAAGATCTCTGCCCCATCCCTTCCTTGAGTCTGAATGAGACCACATCTCTGAGTGATACTCATGTACCTTTAAATTCATGAAATATAAGAGTAGTGGAAAGTAACCATCTCTATCAAAATTCATAGATATTCTTTATTTTAACAAAATATATTATATCCACCATTTTTCTCAAATAACTCACACCTTTCTTGCTCCTTTGATCATGCTCAAACTATATTCTTCACTGTTACTTGAAATGTACATTGTTTATGAATATTTTAGTTTTCCACAGTGCTCTATAAACCTGGAAAGTTCTATTGTCCTTCTCATGATCCCTCTTGAAGAATACTATCAGCAGTAGTAATAATGATATCATTTAACTTTGGTTGAGCACATACTATGTGTCGAGGGCTCATTTAAAAGCTTTATGCTTACCACCTCATTAGACATCCAGGACACCACAGACTAAGCCATTATTATCCTCATTTTACAGATGAGGCCAGGGATGTTAAATAACAGCCATTCCATTATAAGGCTTTTCCCAAATTCCTTACTGGGACAACATCCATTCTATCTCCAAGTACTCCTGCAGCTTTCTCTCTGCTTAGCCTGAAGAACCTTGTTATACCTCACTAATGGTTTCTTCTCTAATTAAGCTCCTGCTACAAATTCATCTTCTTTAGGATTTCATGATTTCAGGTTTGCTACCTGCATTCCCATGAAACTTATAACCACATAAGAGTTCAAATACATATTTAAGATTAATGTTTTAAGCTTTCATTATATCTTGTTCCAGTATTCAATTGGAGAGCTGTAAAAATACTGTTAAAATATAAAAGATGGGTAACTGTACTACATTATTGCAAAACATGAATTAGAGGATGCTTTAGATATTGTTTTAACAAATTTCTCTACCTTGCAAAGAAACTTTTCTCAATTTGTTTTAACTTACTGCTTTCCCTGCTTTATTGTTGAATTTAAAGTACTTTTCACCTTATCATTTGATGAATTATGTAAGCTAATTATACCATATTGAGTGTGGCTCCACTACTCTGCCTGGAGAAAGGTGGCTGAGAAATGAGACCCAATAATGTTCCACAGTGGTCAAATCTAACAGGAAAACACTCAAACTGAATACAGCCCTTGAAACTAGCAAGAACATAGAATGAGCTTCAGCGCATTCCATGATCAGGGGAGCAGGAGATGGCATCTAGAAAAGACTTTCCACAAGAGTGGTAGAACAGCGTGCAAGACTCAAAAAGTCCTGAGAGATGAAAGCAGTGATTTCTCAACAGTCAGAAGCACTTGCTCCTCTTGTCCAGGACCAGAGTTCAGTCCCACTACTTACACTGGGAATCTTCCAATTGCCTGAAACTCCAGCTCCAAAGGATTCACTGCCTCTGACCTCTGCAGAAGCCTGCAGTCCCATGAACATTCCTGCACACAGGCACAGATACAGACACACACACAGACACACAGACACACACACACACACACACACACACACACACACACATGCAAAACTAAAATAAATCCTTAAAACTAGACTCAAAAGAATGTAGTGCAAAAGGCTGACTATATTCCAGACAGTACTCAAGCTGATAGTGCGTATATGTGCACCAAAGAAAGAAAAACAGTCTGTCCATGTTCTGAAAGGATCCTGCAAACCTCATGGAGTCTAGCATCACAAAGTGTATATATTTGGAGTATGGAGAAGGACCCAAGAAGATGCAGGTTTAAAAACAGACCCAACAAAGGGGTTGTACAACCCAACTCAAAGCTTCTGGTCCATACAATTCAGCTTGTTTAGACTTGGTTTCTTGGCTAATATATAGATGTTTAATAAAACTTTTCAGGTATTTTTTATCTTTTAGACTTGAATGGTAATGGATTGAGTTTATTCACTGAGAAGGATGTTTTCAGTTTATATAAATTCTAGTTGAAATATCTAGTGTCAACCTGTCAAAATAGACTTTCAGAATAGAAATACAATGTTAAATAAGTCTTTTATGTTCCCATCAACATCCCATGTGAGATTTATGAAAACATGAGAAAATATTTGTTTAGGTTTGATTATGAATCATCAGATGACTCAGCAAGAAGCTATTCTAAAGACTCAGGAGAGCAAGCTCTGGTTCATGAAGTCACAGATAGTGGCGTTCCTGGCAGTGAAGTGGGGCTTGCTCACCATGTTTCTGCAAATTCTGTGATTTAATTTTGAAAACCCTCATAGGGGCTGGGTGTGGTGGCTCGCGCCTTTAATCCTAGCACTTGGTAGGTAGAGGAAGGGGGATATCTGTGAGTTCAAGGCCAGCCTGGTCTACAAAGCAAGTTCCAGGACACCTGGAGATACAGGGAGGCCCTGTCTCAAAAAGATTAAAAAAAAACCCTCATAGATAATAATTCTTTGAAACTTTTCATTATTTGGGAATATTTTAAGATTTTAAATTCCTTCCTTCTTTTAACTCCTGGTCAAAAGTTTTAAAATGATGTGAGTTTTCAGATGAAATGAATTTCTATAAGAGCAGCTTCATAATTAACAGCTAGATCAAGAGCAGAGAAATTACTCAATGATATTATTATCAGGCTCAAGGAAGATGAAAATATGATGCCCTTGAACAAGTATAACACATCTGGCACTTTAATGAGAAAAAATATGCAAACTCACTTAAGACAGGAAAGTGGGCTGGAGAGATGGCTCAGCAGTTAAGAGCACTAACTGCTCTTGCTGAAGAACCGGGTTCGATTACCAGCACCTACATGGCGGCTAAGAATCATCTTTAACTCCAGTTCCAGGGGAATCCGACAGCCTCTCCTAACCTCCATGAGTGCACCAACCTACATGCAGAAAGTACACTTATACACACAAAAAATAAATAATTGTTTTAAAAAGACAGGAAAGTAACTCATGAAAATAACATATGTTAGTAAAATTAAAAGCATAACAGTTTGTAAATTTTATCATATAAAGTTTTATATCACTAGTATAAGCCCAGAAAATAAGTGTATTTAAATATTTACAATAGTTTTGATTAGCAATTAGACATTAAGATTAGTATAAGGTGTGCTTTTTGCGATTTTTCTTTTTTACTCCATCTCCCAAGTTTCTCACAACATGAAATGTAAGGACAACATGAAATTAGCCAGAGGTTATAGAATCAGAGACAGAAAAGATTGTTTTGAAAAGTCCATCATATTCCAGGCAGTTCAGAGAACCATCCACATTACCTATAAAGAAAACACAAAAGTGAAACAAAAAATGTAATATGCTTTGCTCTAGTTTTCTTTCAAATGCTATGACAAAAACTCAGACCAATAACAACTTGAGGAGGAAAGGTTTCATTCATCTTACATCTCACAGGTCACATTTCATCACTTAGGGAGCCCAAGGTAGAAACTCAGGGCATGAACCTGGAAGCAAGAGCAGAAGCATAAGCCATAAAAGAATGCATCACAGAAAAATCAAGAAAATACCCTACAGACGCAGCCACATGCCATTCGAATGGAGATAATTCCCTGATTGAGGGTCCTTCAACCCAGATGTGTCAGGTTGACTTCTAAAGCAATCCTTCTTATGCATGCCGATCCATTGAGAATGAAAAGGCCTGCTCAAATTTTCCTGCATGTTGATGTTTATTTTAACAGTAATCACAATGGCTATGACATGGAATCAACCTCAATTTTTCCCGATGGATAAGTATATTTAAAAATATGGTGTTATATGCAAGGGAATATTACTCACTAACAAGATGCAGCATCCCTTCATGTTTAAAGTCCTAGAGGGACTCAGACTGAAGGGAAGATTCCTCAACATGATCAAAGCCATATATAACAAACCCATTGCCAACATCATCCTAAATGGAGAAAAAATTGGAACCATTTCCTTTAAAAGGGGGAACCCAGCAAGGCTGCCCCTTATCACCACTCCTCTTCAACGTAGTGCTTGAAATGCTTGCTAGGGCAATAAGACAAGAGAAGGAAATTAAAGGAATACTAATCAGAAAAGAGGAAGTTAAGCTATCCCTTTTTGCAGATGATGTGATAGTTTACCTAAGAGATGCTAAAAACTCCACAAGAAAATTCTAGAAACAATTAAGAAACAGTAAAGTGGTGGGATACAAAATTTACATAGAAAAATCAGTAGCCTTTCTTTACACCAACAATAAACAAATGGAGATGGAATATAAGATCTTCCCACTCACAATAGACTCAAAAATAATAAAATACCTGGGAATAAACCTAACCAAAGATACCAAATATCTCTACAACAAAAATTTTAAACCCCTGAAGAAGATCAAAGATTATATCAAAAGATGGAAAGACCTCCCATGCTCATCGATTGGAAAAATTAATACAATAAAAAATATCCATTTTACCCAAATTGATATACAGATTCCATGCAAACTCAATCAAAATCCCCATGAGCATCTTCACAGACTTGGAAAAAAATCCTTAAATTCATATGGAAAATCAAAAGACCCCAAAGAGCTAATACAACCCTGAGTGAAAAATACAATGCAAGGGAGATTGCTCTACCAGACTTCAAGCTATATTATAGGGTCATAGTCATAAAGACAGCCTGGTACTGGCACATAAACAGAACCATTGAACAATGGAACAAAATTGAAGATCCAAACTTGAGCTCATACAATTTCATATTTGACAAAGGGGCAAAAAAAAAACTTCAAAGGAGGAAGGATAGCATCTTCAGCAAATGGTAATATAAAATTAAAGGAGGAAAATGTGAATTCCTAAACATAAAAAGACTTAGAGAAAGATGCAGAACAGTTATGATAGAATGCATTTTCTGGGGTGGGGTGGGGAAAAGAGAAAGGGGAATGTGTCTATATTGAACTGAAAAATGATTTCTGAAATAAACAAAACATCAATAAAAGCATTACATTTTTAAAGAAAGAAAAAGAGTGAAGAAGGCCATTAATGACCCTGTTTGCTTATTAGAGATTTAGTCCCTTATGGCAGCACACATTTATAATCACATTTGAGAGGAAGAGACAGACATATCAGGGATTCAAGGACAGGCTTAGATACATGGTAAGTTCCATGCCAGCCTGGGCTACATGAGAAACAGCTTCCTTTTATAAAATATTTTTTTCATTTTTTAACAATAAGTAATAATTTATGCGTACAAGCACCCTTCATGTAAAACCAATTTGCAAGCAGTTGTGCCCAAACCCACACAGCCCAAGGGTCCCACCATCCATCTGGGGGGGTGCTTATATGTACAATCAAGTTGGTCAAATAAGTGTCCAGTCTATATTGCTGTAGTTTCACCATTCATGCCAATCCCAGCCCTTACATTCTACCACATCCCCTCTTCCACAGATAGTTCCCTAGGCTTAGAAAAGGGGCACAGGTGGACACTAGAGGCAAAACAGTCTACTTTCTCTGGAGCTGTTGTTTGGACTCTGGTCAATTCTGGCTGTTTCCTTTAATGGGCTGACAGTTTGTTTGGAATAACCTTTCAATCCTACTAATGAAGCACAAGCAATTAGATATATAAGTATTCAAACAGTACTAATTGTTATGGTAGGTTACTTTGGTATAGACACAGATGTTTAGATGGTATGTTAATCCATGAATTATGTTTTTTCTGTAAAATATGACAGGGTCTTACTGTGGCTTATAACATCTTCTAACCACTAGAGGATGTAAGCTTGCAGCATCAGCCATGGGTTATTCCTCCAAGGAGAGAGCTAATAGCCAATTAGATTTGGGATATACAGACATATGGCTGCCTCTGCTACACAATATTTCCAGCCAGGTGAGGTGTAGCTGGTGCTGATGGAGGAGTCTTGCTTGACTCAAGGAGACCTATTTTGCTTTATTGGTTTAGTGGCTGTGGTAGTTGGAATGAGTGTTCCCCATAGGCTTTAAGTATTCAGACATTTGTCTCCAGTTGGTGGCACTGTTCTTGGAGGTCTTAGAAGGTGTGGCCATGCTAGAGGAAGTACGTTATTGGGGGCAGGTTTAGTGAGCTTAACAAACCTTGCTGTCTCTAATCGCTCTCTCTCTGCTTCCTGTGCTCATTGTGAGATGTGACCCTCAGCTTGCTGCTCCAGTTCCAGCCGCCATGCCTCCCACCACAATGGACTTTAATTCCCTGGAACCATCAATTGTAAGCTCAAATAAACTCTTCCTTTTATAAGTTCCTTTGGTCATGGTGTTTTATCACAGCAACAGAGAGGTGACTAATACAGTTATTTGGTACCAGAGAGTGGGCTGTTGGCTGTGAAGAACCTGACCATTTGGATGTTTGGAGAAATGTGGAAGACTTTGGAACTTTGGGCTAGAAAAGCTGTTGACTATTTTAAGCAGATCTTAACAGACAATTCTAGTAGAAGCCTGGAAGAAAGCATTGCTGCAAAAAATGTAGTTCCAGAGGAAAATAAAGACTTAGGCAGCAACTAGGATATTTTATGGACTAATGTTTTGGTGAGGATTATTGTCAAGACAGCCTAACGTAAATGGGTGGCGTGGCTTTTAATGGTGAATATTGTGCAGATCTACAGTGAAGAAGAGCAGATGGGGCAGAAAAAATGAAGAATGTACAGTTTTGGATCTGAAAACCCCACTAGGAAGATTAAAGGTGGGGCCAAGGCATGTGAAGAGAGTTCCTTTTGTTAAGGAGATTAAGCAATTAAGGAGGGGCTCGTATTTACAAGTAAACAACAGAATAGTACCTTCAGGGCAAGACCACATGCAGCTAATCCTCTAACTTTTGAAGAGAAATACTGGAAGGGTTTTCTGCTCCACAAGTTCAGGCAGAGAAAGTTGCAAATGTGGTTAAAGTAGCCGGGTCCATCCCAAACTTGCAGCCAGACCAAATTCGCAGTTTCATTCACGTGGTGCTGGCTTTAGAGGCATGAAGTTTGAAGAGTGAAGGGGTCATCAGTTTTTCCTCCATGGTTTCAGAGAGCTGCCAAGGTCAGGCAGAGTACAGCAGGGGCATTCCTGAATAAAGAAGGCCCTGATAGACTATTGCATGAAGCTGTGAATGTGAAGCCTGGTTGGCAGCGGAGACCCCAAAAAAGACATTCAAGATGCCAGAGCTGTGAGATATTTGCCAAGGAGAGCTGCATACAGGGAGTGGTACTGGCTAAAAAAAAGATGTAGGTTGCAAGCAAAGCTGGAAGAGCTGAGCCATCTAAGCCTTGAAGTAAGTCCCAGAAGTCGCACATGGAGCTATTGGATTTGGTGTTTGCCTGCTGGTTTTCAGTCTTGTTTTGGTCCAGTATTTCCTCACTATGCCCTATTTCTCTCCTTTTGGAATGGGAATGTTTATACAGTTCCACGTATGTTGGGAGTATGTAATTTGTCTTTTGTTTTACGGGCTTACAGATTAGGAGATTGTCCTGAGTCTCAGAAGAGACTTGGGCTGTAGACTTTGAATGGCATTGAAACTGGTAAAACTAGGGGACTTTTAGGTTGTACTAAATGCATTTTGCAATTTTATATGGTCAAGGAGCCTATGGGGGCCAGGGAGGTGGAAGTGGTGGTTTGAATGAGTGGCCCCCATAGGCTTTAAGTATCAGACATTTGTCTCCGTTGCTGACAGTGTTCTGGAGGTCTTAGAAGGTGTGGCATGCTAGAGGAAGCATGTCACTGGGGGCAGGCTAGAGTGAGTTAACAAGCCTTGCTGTCTCTAGTCACTCTCTCTGCTTCCTGTGTCTATTGTGAGGAGGTGACCCCTCGGCTTGCTGCTCCAGCTCCAGCTGCCATGCCTCCCACCACAATGGACTTAATTCCCTGGAACCATCAATCCTAAGCTCAAAAAACTCTTCTTTATAAGTTCCTTTGTGTTTGTGTTTATCACAGCAACAGAAAAGTGACTAATACAGTGGCCTTGGTAACACTTTCTGGTATTCCAGAGACCAACTGTACACTTGCAAGTGTGATCTCAATACATCTTTCCCATTTACATCAGGTCTTCCACAGCAGGGCCTTATTGCCTCTCTTCGGCAGGTATCCAGTTTACAGGCAAGAAGCCTTTACCTTTTGGGGGAGGGGGCTTGGATGCCCTGGCCAACATCTTCTTGTTAGAATAATCCATTGCTGAATCAGAGCTCTCTGTATTAATATATTTTTGCTTAAATGCAAGTTTAGGAGACTTTAGTATTATATTGGTTTGGAATAGAGAAAATCCTTTTCACAGTTCCTAATGTCTATTAGTCAATTAAGAAGGTAAATTTTACCTACCTCTATAACATTTGGCTCAATTTACAGTTAGAGAACTGACCTCATCATCATCATTCTTCCTTGTTCTATGATGGAGAGGTAAGAAAATCCTCCTATTAAAACTGTGCGGCACCTAGAAGTTAGTTTTAGGACTCATATAAATTAGTTGTTTCAAGTAGGATACAGAGGTTGATGCCGGTAGCAGTGTGAGGCTTTCTTTCCTTTCATTTTTTTTTGTTATTTTATTTTATTGATGTTTTGTGTATTTCATACAACATTTTCCAATTCAGTTCAGGCATATTTCCCTTTCCCTTCCCCCATCTCATCCCACCCCATCCCAGATCATGCATTCTGCCATAACTGTCCTGCATCTTTCTCTCAGTTTTTTTTTTATTTTTTTAGCAATAAGTGATAATTTATGAGTACAAGCATCCCTCATGTAAAACCAATTTGCAGGCTGTTGTGCCCAAACCCCCACAGCCCTACGATCCAGCGGGGGGAGGGTTGGCTTGTATGTTCATTCAAGTTGATCAAATGAGTGTCCAGATATATTGCTGTAGTTTACCATTCACTCCAATGTAGCCCTTACTTACATTCTACCACCCCCCTCTTCCGCAGATTTTTCCCTAGCGTAGAAAAGGGGCACAGGGGAAAAGAAGCAAAACAGTCTACTTCTCTGGAGTGTGTTGTCTTGGACTACTGTCAATTCTGTTTCTTTTCCTTTCATGGGCTGACATTTGGTCCAGGAATAACCTTTCATCCTACTAATGAAGCACAAGCAATTAGATATATAGGTATTCAAACAGCACTAATAGTTATGGTAGGTTACTTTGGTATAGACACATGTGTTTGGATGGTATGTTAATCCATGAATTACATTTTTTCCTGTTAAATATGACAGTCTTACTGTGGCATATAACATCCCTAGCTGTAGGATGAGTTAAGCTTGTGGCATCAGCCACGGGTTTATCCTCCAAGGAGAGAGCCAATAGCCAATTAGATTTGGATATACAGACAATGGCTGCCTCTACTGACACACTATTTCCAGGCAGGTAAGGTGCAGCTAGTGCTGATGGTGGATTTGCTTGACTCAAGGAGACCCATATTTCTTTTTATTTTTTATTTTTCAGCAGGACCTATCACATCTCTTCTTGCAGGTATCCCAGTTTAGAGGCAAGGAGCCTTTCCCTTTTGTTGGGGCTTGGACCCCTGGCCAACATCTCCTTGGTAGAATAATCCATTGCTGATGTCAGAGCTCCTGTATTTAATATTTTGCTTAAGTGCATAGCTTAAGGACTTTAGTATTAGATTGGTTCTGAATAGAGAATAACCGTTTTTAACAGTTCCTATTCATTAGTCATTAAAGAAGGCAGTTTTTTTTTTTTTTGTTTGTTGTTTCTAAAATTTGTCTCCAATTACAGTGGAGAACGACCTCATCATCATCATATTTCTCCTTGTATTGGTGGGGAGGCAAGAAATCTCTTCGTATAAAACCTTTGTGCACCTAACGGTAAGTTTCGTTGGGACTCATTATAAATATTGTACAAGTAGGATCCATGGAGGGGTTCGATGTTGTAGCAATCTGAGTCTTTTCTCCTTTCAATGTTCGACAGGTCAACCTTTCAGTTGGCACTTTCTGGTACATCTTACCAATGCAAGCTGTATCTTTTCTTTCTCGCCAAAATAAGTTGGTGACATTTTGACCTGTTGGAACTACAAATTGTTTCCCTAGTTAGTTTTTAGATTTGAATTGCAAGGTTTTTGACAAAAGGTTTCATGTCTATCTGTTATTCCCCCCCCTTTTTTTTAACCCTGAATCTCCAGAAGACAGTTGTATGATAACATACCTATAGGGTGGAATCAAGGCAAAGATTTCATCAAATTCACCCATGCTGTTTTGGGTGACTAATGATTAACTTGGGAAGCAAACTTAATTTTTTATTTTTTAATATATGTGATAAAATACATTTTAGTTGTAAGTACTCAGTCAGAGTTAAAGTTCAGAGAAATTTTAGAAACTTTGTATGTGCCATCCCAAGTTATTGTTTACAGCTTTTAATCTAATGTGGATAACAGCAATATCCCATTTAACTCAGATGCATTACTGTTTTATCAAGAGCTGTAAACCAATGTTGTTTAATATACACATATTTACTTTTTACTAAGTTTCTTAAACTGCAATGTAATCCTGTAGACAGTGTCTGGGCAAAACTGGATATTGTTGAACTCATGTCAATTAAATTGCATTAATCGACTATACATCCATATCCCTCTCCCGCCCCGCCCCCTTCCCATACACCATACAGTCCATTTCTGATGCAGGTCCTTTGTTGTTGTCTTTTTTACTATGCACCCCTCCATGAGAATATTAATCTGGGTTATTGGTACGCAGTATCCACATATGAGGGACACCATTTGTCGTTTGTTTTTCTGGGACCATGTTACTCACTTCACTTAATATATGTCTTGTAGCTCCATCCATTTACTTCAAAGTTCATGATGTTTGTCCCTCTTTAACGCTGCATAGAACTCCACTGTATACATGTACCACATTTTTCCTTACCAATCTCAGTTGAGGGGCACCTAGGACTGGTTCCAGCTTTTTGTCTATGGTGAACAGAGCTGCAATAAACATAGCTGTGCAACGTTTCTTTCCATAAGATGTGTCTTGTGGGTAATATACCAGGAGTGGTTGACTGGGTCAAATGGCAGGCTCATTTTGAGTCTTTTTAGTTCTACATCTTTTCCATAGTGGCTGTACAAGTTTATATTTCCCACCAGCATGTGGATGAGTGTTCCCCTTTCCCCACAACCTCTCAGCACTTGTATCATTCTGTATTCCTGAATCCAGCCATTCTTATTGGAGTGTGATGATATCTCAAAGTGGTTTTATTTGCATTTCCTTAATTATTCAGCAATGTTGAACACTTCTAAGATGTTTTTCTTAGCCATCTTAATTCCTCCTCTGTGAAGTCTCTATTCAGATCTTTGCTCCATCTTTTGAGTGATTCATTGTGTTTCTTTCTTCTTTGTTTTTTGAGTAGCTTGTAATCTCTGGAAATTAATGCTTGTCAGATTACTGCAGTGAAGGTTTCCTCCTCCACTCTGTGGGTTTTCTCTTTCACTATCCTTTATTTTTTTCTTTTGATGTACAGAAACTTTTGAGTTTAATGAGGTCCCATTGTGCAACTTGTCGATCTTATTCTTGGTGCAGCTGCTTCTGATTTACGAAGTCTTTTCCTATGCCTATGTCTTGTAGTCTGCTGCCAAGTTTTCTTCTATCCTACCCAATTTGGGTTTCACGTTGAGGTGCTTTTGGTCCATCTGAATTGACTTTTGTACAAGGTGAGAGGGAGGTTTTTAATTCAATTCTTCTAACAGTGGTTACAGTTTTGCCATACCACTACTGAAAGATGCTGTCTTTTCCTCCATGTGTCTTCTTGGCCCCTTGTAAAATATAAGGTGCTGAAATTTATGAGCTCAGGTTTGGACTTCAGTTTTATTTCTGTTGGTCAACTGGGTCGTTGTTTTGTGCCAGTACCAGTCAGTTTTTATGACTATAGCCCGTAGTTTAGTTTTGATGTCTGGTATAGTGAATCCCCCGTATTGCTCTTTTCACCCAGGGTTGCTTTGGCTATTCATTGTCTTTTGTTTTTCCAAATGAAATTGAGAATTTTTTTTCCATGCCTGTGAAGAACTCTGGGGATTTTGATTGGGATGGCATTAATCTGTACAACTGTTTGGGTAGTGGACATTTTTTACTATATTTATTTTCCCAATCCATGAGCAGGAAGGTTTGTCCATCTGTGGCATCCACGTCCGTGTTGCCACACCAACTCAGTGTCGCTTGTGTAAAGTAGTATGAGAAATCATATTTAAAACAGGCGGGGGAATAATGTCCCAAGGGGCTGGACCCCCTGGAGGTCCTCACTGGCAGAATACCGGCTAAGATCACCCCGAGATTGAGATGCTTTCCTAGGATATACTTTTTTCTGGTGTTGGACTTAGCTAAACACTGAGACACATAAAATCTTTTCTTAAAGCCAGCTTATAATACAAATAAACTTTTTGAATGTGTACCAAAACTGGCATTAAAATGCCTCTCTTGGGCACAGGGCTTTTTCCTGGCAGACAAGAATTTTCTGCAGATCCAAAGTAAAAAACAGACCTTTCTCCTTAACAAACAATGTAATGCAAGCTGTTAATATATATGGCAAGCTTAAAACTGCTTCGAATCAAGAAAACAATAATTGCATGACATATGTTCTTGCCTTACATGAAATGTTCCTTAAAGAAACAGATTCCAGTGGTAAAAATGTATGATGAAAAGACATCTCTTCATTAAGGTTAAAACAAAAATTCCCCTAAACCTAAAATAAAAAGAATGTCTTTTCCTCTGGTCCCAGACAAAGAGGTAGATAAGACTTCCCTTGTTAAAGCCTGGATTCTAAACTCCCAGTAAAGCAAGATAGAGACTAAGTTCTCCTTACACCAGCCACTTATTGACAAAAACAAAGCTGTTATCTGGAGCAAACAGTGGGACACTCTTGGTTCTCAGTAAAAATTTAAACCTTAGAGTTACAGTCAAGTTAAAAACTAATATAACTTAGGACATTATAGGAATAAGGTTTTTAACTCAGAAGAACTTAAAAGCACCTATTAACTTTAGGATGTATTTACTCTAGCCTCAGAATGGAGACTAAGACCAATATCTGCTGTTAAAGAACTTTGTAGTTACTACTCGGTGAGCTATGATTTTTAATATGAAACTGTCGTCTTAGATGGTATTTCCTCAGTAAAGGTTGTCTTAAGATTTCTACATTTTACTTCAAAAGAAAGTTTATTTTCCTAACCAAACTTTGTGATGTTTTAGTTTCCTGCTCTGAGTGCTCTGCGCTTTTCAGTTAATGTGTAAATCTTGACTTTTTAACCTACCTATGTAATTGTAAAACTTCACCAAATCCTTTGTTCTGCCCCTCTCCCAAAGACCACTATATAATCACTGCCACTGTTCAATAAAGTTGCTGTAGATTTGGAAAACTTCTCTTAGTCTCTCATTTCTGCAAGCCATCAGCTTCTTGTGTTTTCCTGCCAAAGGGACTCGCCCAGAAACCCGCAACCCCCCGAGGAGAGCTAGCTGGTAGCAGCAGCCGGGAACAGCGGCAAACATCCAGCTTCTGAGTCTTCCTCAATTTCCTTTTTAGGTGTTTAAAATTTTTGTTGTAGAGAATCCTTGGTGTCTTTGGTTGGTTTGTTCCTTCCTAGGTAATTTGAATTGTTTTTGAGGCTATTGATGAGTGGAAGGTCTCCTTGTAGTCCTTCTTCAGTTGCATGTTTTTTTTGTTAAAGAAAAGGCTACTGATTTTTTCTAGATTAACTTTGTAACCTGCCACTCAACCAAAACTTTTAATCAATTCTAGGAGTTTTCGGGTGGAGTTCTTAACATCCCCTTAGGTAGACATCATATCATCAGCCAATAGAGATAGTTGACTTCCTCTTTTCCAATTAGAAACTCCTTTAATTTCCTTTTCTTGCCTTATTGCCCTAGCAGGTTATCCAGCCTAGAATTGAAAAGGAGTGGTGAAAGGGGCAGCCTTGCTGAGTTCCCGACCTTTAAGGGGAAGGCTTCTGGAACATTTCCCCCATTTTAGGATTATATTGGCTGTGGGTGTCCTATATATGGCTTTGATTAAAGTGAGGAATGATCCCTCCAATCTGATTCCTTCTCGGACTTTAAACATGAATGGATCCTGGATCTTTGTCAAAGGCTTTGTCGGCATCAATTGAGATGATAGTATGTTTTTTTGTCCTCAATCCATTGATATGTTTGGATGATGTTTATTGATTTTCGTATGTTTGAACCAACCCTGCATCTCCAGCATAAGCCAACTTGGTCCATGTGATGATTTTTCGTTGAGGTGGGGACCTGTATGTATGTCTATTGTTACCAGAGTCCTGTTGAGAATTTTTTGCATCTGGGTTCATTAATGAGATTGGTCTATAGTTCTCCATTTTAGTTTTATCTTTGCCTAGTTTTAGGGGTAGAGTGATGCTGGCTTCAAAAAAAGAATTTGGGATATTTCCCTCCGTTTGTATCCTTCTAAACAATTTGAGGAGTAATGGCTGTAAGGTCGTTTCGAAATAATTTTATAGAATTCTGCCATGAAACCATCGGGCCTGGGGATTTTTTGGTTGGAAGGCTACTTATTTTTTTAAATTTTTTTGTAATTAGGTTTAGTTATTTCTGTATGCGTATGAAAGTACTGTCTGCATGCAAGTTTTGTGAACCCGTGTGGTTGGTGCAGATGCCGCGGAGGTCAAGAAGAGGGTGGGTCGAGGAGACTACTTATTACATCTTTGATTTTTTTCCTGTACTATTGGTCTAGTTAGGCTGTCAATTTCTTCTTGGGTAAGCTTTGGTGATTCGCGCAGGATTTCAGATATTCCATACACATTTCTTCTAGGTTTTCAAAATTAGTCGAATAGAAGTTTTTGAAGTATTCCCGTATGATGTGTCTGATCTGTTCATTGTCTGTTGTGATAATTTCTTTCTGCTTTCATCTCAGATTATATTGATTTGGAGTTGGTCCCTCTTTCTTTGGGTACTGGTAGAGTTCTGTCGATCTTTGTTATTCCTCAAAGAACAACTTTGATTGATTGATTGGTTTTTTTGTATGGTTATCTTCATGTCTATTTCATTGATCTCTGCTCTGATTTTTGTTTGTTATTTCTTCTTGGTTGGCTCCATTTAGGGTTCATTTGTTGTTTTCTTTGTTTGTTTTGATGTTTCCCCTTTTGTCACGGATTCTATTGATTTTGAGGTGCTCTTTCTTTTTCTGTTTTTTTGTTTTTTTTTTTGTTTTGTTTGTTTTGTTTTTTTTTTTTATGTAGCAACCTTAAAGCGAATAAACTTCCACCTATGAACCTTAGGGACAGAGTGTGAGTTATTTTGCTTTTAAGTGTCCCATAGATTTTGGGGCTTGTCTTGTTTATAATCATTGTCCATTTAGTTCCAGGGATGGTTTTATTTCTTTTTCTTTCTTTAGTTACTTCTCTTCCTTAATGACCATTCATTATTCTCAGAGAGTGGTCGTTTTAAGTTAGTCTCCATGTTTCTTGTATGTTAGGTTGTGGGGTTTATTCATCGGGTTGATATTGAGTTTTACTGCACTGTTGTGTGATGGAATGCATGAGATTATTTCAATCTTTTGATATTTGTTGAGTGTTTTTCCTGTGTCCAGGAGTAATGATCTATTTTGGAGAATGTTCCATGAGGTGCTGAGAAAAAGTGTATTCGCTGATTTTTGGGTGAAATATTACGAGTATATGGGTCTGTGGGGCTGGTCCATTTGTGGATTTTCATTTATTGTCAATGTTTCTCTGTTTGTCCGTTGTCCTGTTGATTCGGTATAGAGTAGCTTAATGGGGATATGAAGTCCCTACTATGTAGAGTGCTGGGGTTTATCTTTTTCTTAGAGCCTGAATAATTTGTCTTTATAAATTTTTGGTGCCACCCGTAGTTTTGGTGCATTAGATTTCATGATTGTGAGGTTTTCATCATCAATTGTTCCTTAATAAAGGATTAACGGCACTCTTTGTCTCTTTTGATTGGCTTTTGCTTTGAAAGTCTATTTTCTGATATTAGAATAGCCAACCCGCTTTCTTTTTGGGTACCATTTGGCTTGGAAGACTTTCTTCCATCCTTCGACCTTAAGTTGGTGCCTATCCTTGAATTGGGAGAGGTGTTTTTCTTGTAACAGCATATAGATGGGTTTTGTTTCCGAATCCATTCTCCAAGTCTATGCCCTTTTGATTGGGGAGTTTAGCCCATTAATATTTTAAGTTATAATTGAAAGATGGATGTTGCTTTCCTTCACTTTATTATCCATTTGCACTTCTAGCCTCGGATTTTGCTCCGGGGGTTTTTTATTAGTTTTTTGGTTTCTAGGTGTTTTTTGAGATTGTTGCTCCTCTCTTCTGAATGACCTTTGAATTGCTTCAAGTAGTTTATGAAGTGTTTTAAATGCTTTTCCAGACATGGATTCCATCATCTTGTTTTAATGTCATAGAAGATTTTTCTCTCTCCGTCAACTATAGTGACATTTTTGCTGGGTAAACTGTTCGGGTTGGCATCTATTGTCCACTTAACACTGGGAATGCTTTGCTTCCATGTTTCCTTCTTGCTTTCATGGTTTTGAGCCAAGAAGTAAGTTGTAAATCTGATGGGTTTCCCCTTTGTATGTTAATTGTTGTTCTTTTGTAGCTCTCGAGAATTTTGTCTTTGGTTTTGGCATCGACAATGTTTACTATGATATGGTGTGAGGTGTTTCTTTTCTGATCCATTGTCCGCCCCACTCAACCTATTTGGGTCCTATGTGCTTCTTATATTTTGTATGGGGTTTTTGTCTATTTTTAGTTTGGGGGAAATTTTCATCTATTATTCTTTTGAAGATCTGATCAATACGATCTCCGTAAATCTTCTCTCCTTCCTCGATCCTATGATGTGGATGTTTGATCTTTTTCTTTTTTTTATGTAATTTTTTTAATTAATTTATTATTTTTTTTTTTTTTTTTTTTTTTTTTTTTATATTTTTGTTTGTGCACCCGTGTCGTCAATGCCGCGGAGGCAGAAGAGGGAAAGGCTTTCGCTCTCCTCGGATTCCCCTGGCCGCTGGAGTTTTCTCCTGGAATTTGGAGTTTCATATGGCTCGCGGCCCCATGTGGGTGCTGGATCGAACCTGGGTCCTCTGTAAGAGCAGTCAGTGGCTCTTAACCGCTAGGGCCATCTCTCCAGACAGAGGTTTGGACTTTTCATAGTTTTTCCCCATATTTCCTGGTTGTTTCCACTTTGGTGTATATGTTTAAACTTTTTCAATATCTTTATTTTGAGCTTTTTAATTGCTCGGTGTTACCTTCCAGATCTGAAATTCTTTGCTCTGCTTCCCGCCCATTCTACTTCTGAGCGTTTCCCTTTCCTTTCTCTTGAGGGACTGAGTGTTCTAATTCTTTTTCGTTCCATCTGTGTTTTCTTTAGTATTTCCATGTTCCTGTTTGTTGCTTCCAGTCCCTCTTCCTGTTTCTTGGTGCTCCCCTTACTTCCTACTTCAGATTGATTGGCTCCTTTTTTCAGTGTTTCTACTTCCTTTCGAGTTTTGGTTTTTTTTCTGTTTTCTCCCTCTAGTTCTTTCTGGAGTTTGTCCGTTCGGTTCCTTTTGTTCCTTTCCAAAGTTTTGTCCATTATAGCCCCTCTAGGTCCTTTTTGAAGTTTTCATTCTCTCTCTGTAGTTCTCTGGTATTCTTTTATTTTGTTTCTTTTCTTTCCTTCCCTCATATTCGTTCTGGGGTTTGTTCAATCATGTTCCTTTGTTCTTTCTGATGATTGTCATTGTTGTCCCTCTAGGTCCTTTTGAAGTTTTTCATTCCTCTCTCTTTAGTTCGCTGAATTCCTCTTTATGTTCATTAATTTCTCTGCAGAGAATCTAACAATTATTCTCCTAAGATCTGTTCCTTGGGTAACCTCCAAGGGGATCCCATTGTAGGCTATCTAGCTATCTCCTATAGTTTGGTAGAGCTTTGGTCAGGGATTATCCTTGGCCTTTCCTGTGTTGTCTCTTCGTCGTGTTCCTGGCATTGTGGGCTTCCCTTTTGTGGGTCAGATCACAAATACCTTTTTCACTATGTTAGCAGATGATTTGCTTTCCTCCTTCAGATGCGTTTTTTTTTTTTTTTTTTTTTTTTTTTTTTTTTTTTTGAGTATTGACTTGTCTAGTTGTCAAGGTTGGTTTATATATTGGATATTGGAAGCCAAAGCATTCTTCTCTTCTTGTTCTGAAGGTTCTCCAAAAAAAAAAAAAGTCCCGTGATCTCCCAGATCGGAGGGCGGTGTGGGGGGGGGGGTAGGGGGGGGGGGGTGTATGCCTGACCTAGCCCGCCCCCGGCAGCCCACACAAAGGTGCAGAGCCACTGACCCAAATCCGCCCACCCTCTGGCCCCAGCTCCAAAGGCGAAGGCGGCTTTTCTTCCTTTCAATGTACATATAGGCCAACCTGTCTGCTGGCACTTCCTGGTACATCCTACATAATGCAAAGCTGTATCTTTTCCTTCTCATCATTAAGTTGGTGACATTTTGACCTGTGGGAACATGCAAATCTTTTCCTAGATACTTGGTAATTTCCATGCCAGCCTGGGCTACATAAGAAACTGCTTCTAAACAAAACAAAAAGATTTTGGGTGCAATAAGAATTTTATCTATATCTCAACTGCTCAGTTTCATCACCTATAGTCATGTTTATGGAAAATGCTTAATTAAAATGAATCTTAAGTTCTATATAAACTATTATTATATGTCAAAGCTCAATACTCTTTTGTAGGCAGTAAATGTTAATTCAAATTTAAGGTAATTTTCTAAGAATCTACTTGATAGGCCTATGTGTCTCTGAGTAGAATTTTTCTCTTCATACTTCATATGTGTGATGTATATCCCACAACGGAAACATATTTTCTTATACTTTTTATAATATTTCCACTTTTACCATTAAAGACGTCTAGAATCTGTTACTCATTTTCTCAGGAAACTCCACATTTCACTGTGTTTCCAAAGTCTGGGCATTCTCTAAGGCTTCAGAGGCAGGGTCAATCCATCCTCCCTATGCCCTGGGGGAATTTTAACAGATTTTCCTATTTTTAATACAAAGGTATGGAGACATATGGAGACAGTGCAATACAAAAGCAAAAATCTGAACTTGGTCTGGAAAAAAGTGGAAATACTTCAGGAGAGAATTTGAGAAACTTCATCTAGTGAAGGAGTTCTACATTTCAACAGAGGGACCTATAATATTTATTTAAGTACCAAACAGTAAATACATCCTTATCTTGGGCAGACCTAGACACTTTAATGTCAGATATGAATTAATTGTTCTCGGTCATCTGCACACATACTCACATGAATATGTGTACACATGAAATATATTAATATTCATAAATGAACACATGCATATGCACACAGATGAGCATGTACACACATTAATGAAACACACACATATTGGGGAGTAATCAGACTGGAAGTATCTTAATAAAAGTCAAGGTGAAAAATGAAAGAGGATGTTTTAACAAAAATTATACAAATACAACTAGATTAGACTAGATTATATATATATATATATTTATATTTATATATTATATATATATTTATATATATTTATATATATTTATAATAATTTTATTTATTTATCTATGAAAACGTATTATTACATGTATGAAAATACATTAACTGGGTGGGCAATAGGATGTTTAAGGTAGGGGAAGGGATCTAAATCCCATTAAAATAATATTGAATGAAAATCACAAATATTCAACAATTTTTTAAATTTGCAATAGCAGATAAAGAAAGTATGATGTATTTCACAAGTGCATGTAAAACTAAAATGTTTTTGAAACTGTTCAGTTTCTTCTCTTCTATACAGATTCTCATGTTAGCAGGAAGCAGGAGGGAGGGCAAAGTAGAGAAGTCACAGTGCAGAACTCCTGGAGACCTTGAACTTAAATGTAGACATCAGTCAGTACCAAAGTACTGGAAGAGCTTTCCAGGCAAGTGGGGTTGCAAAACCCCAGAAGAAATTCAGCACATCTGTGGGAAAATAAACCCATTTAAGTTGTGACAAGCATAAATGTGAGGTTCCAAAGTGCCTGTGTTGAAATAATAGATGTGCTGATCAATTGTGGATCTCCAGTCTTCCTCAAAGGCTAGGTATTTGCTCAGAATGCATGTAGGAGCTCCTCTTAATATGAGCAAGTACAGTATTGTCCTGCTAAGGGAAGGGGGCACAGTGCCCACCCATGGCCACTGTAGAGAACTGACCCCTCAATGCAGAGGTCAGTCAGTTACTTCCATAATCCATCCTGAGAGGTACTTCCAATTCAGGTCCTCAGCCTGGGAAAATGGAATGTTTCCCATGTTAGCCGTGCTTTTCCACCTACCCAAAGACTGTTTGTCTTTGGACAGGAATTTCAGGCTGATGGCTGATGGCCTATCTTCAGCCTACACCCACTCACAATTCTCTTCACAGCTGACTATCTAATAGATCACCTTCCAGCCCCACACCAGCTTACCAGGTGGTGGTCTGCCTGGACTGCCATCCAGCCCACTGGTCACAACACTTGAAATTCAGGGCCACTTTGGCCTGTATGAGTGCAGAAATAATGGCCAGGAATTCTGTGTAATGATGATAATGGAGAATTTGCTTTATTGCCTGCTACAACTCACATTTATAAGCAAAATGACATCAGTTCTCAGAACCAATCACAGACCCCAGTTCCCTGCCAGGGTACACTGCTGCTCCACCTAGCACCATGTGCCTAGGCCACGTTGCTTGCTCCCTTTTGGTATGGGGTCAGAGGAGCCCCATGACTCCCATATGATGCCTTGAGGGGTGCTAGCTGAGAACTAGCCCCTAATTCAAATTGGATCTTCCCAAAATGCAGGAGGATTCTTGGAAATAGAATGCACCTTCATAACATAGCTAGTGCTCAGTGAGCTCTAAATAAATTTTGCAGTTATTAATAGCAGCATTTCTTACTGTTGCTAAATTCTAAGACATAGGTCACCTTGCAGCAGTTTGTGGTGCAGCTGCCTGGTTTCAGATACTTTTGACTAATTTCTCTCAAAGTATGATCCTAGATTAAGTAATAATAAATCAAATTCAGCAGCAATAAAAAAACAGAGAGGAATGATTGTACTTTTCTTTTGAAAATATTTAAGTCCAGGTATCAAAGTATATACAAACAATCATGTAACCTTCTAGATGTTTCTGTACATAAGATTCTTTTTGTTATTTTCTGCATTAAGAAAATGCTGATATTAAGGAAAGGAGAAAAAGATGAAAGGAAAGTGCAAGGCTAGTGAGAAAAATAAGAGGAGTGGAGGGGGAGGGAGGGAGAGGGAGAGAGAGAGAGAGAGAGAGAGAGAGAGAGAGAGAGAGAGAGAGAAATGGGAAAGGCTGAGAACAGAGATTTAGGATGAATTGATCTTCCTTAAGAGAGTGACATCAGATAGGCCAAATATGCTCCAGTGGATAACTCACACAAAAGAACATTGAGGACAAATGCTTGACTGGAAAGAATTTAATGCATATGGCAGAATGCCTGAAACCCTGTGGGTGGGCTACAGGGGTAGTAAATAAGGAGGGTCTAAATATCATTAAGATGTATTGTACAAAATTCATAGAATTCAATAAAAATACACTTTGAAAAATCCTAGCCACATTATTATTACTTAGTTTATGTTATGATGACGTTTTACAATTATAACAGGACTATTCCTATATAATATATATATATACATATATATATAATATATACATATATAATATATATACATATTTATAATATATACATATATTATATATATATATATATATGTGGCTACAGAAATTGTATGGAGGGAAAATTAAATTTATTATTGTTTCCATTCTAATCAGGTGAATTTCATAACTGTTTCATTGAATCAATACCAAATTTGTAAAATCCAAAATTAGTAATGTCAAACTACTGATCACAAACCATACCATGCAGCATCTTAAACCTTCAATTTTTTTTGTCTTTTTGAGACAGGGTCTCCCTGTAGCCCCAGCTGTCCTGCAACTCACTCTGTAGACCAGGCTGGCCTTGAACTCACAGAGATCTGCCTGCCTCTGCCTCCCCAGTGCTAGGATTAAAGGCATGCTAAACTTTCAATTTTTGACAAAACTCTTGCTTTGTGCACGTTCTGAATTGGGGACTCTGGTTTATTCTTCCTGTGTTCCTGAGGTGGTATCTCTAAGCCTACTCTCAATTCAGAAGGCTTGAGCTACAGAATAGGAAAATAAGGAGTCCTCATCCTGGGCCCTCTGTCCTTTTATTGGTCCCTTGGATGACCTCAGCCTCAAAGTAAATACAGTGTGCCAAAAGTTCCTTACCTCATCGCAGAAGCTCATCTAATTTGTATGTTCAAATTTAAAGGCAAAAAGCTTAGAATTGGCTCCAGAGTGAAGTAATTTTTCTCTTATCCTTAACCTTAAGTGCTGTATAATACTATACTGTTTATTTTTGCCAGTCAAAATAACTGGCATGAATCTAAACACAGTCACATCTTTTGTCTGTTTTTATTTGAATATATATGACAGGAAATACTTACTTTATAACACTAGCTCTGCAGAACCTATTTCCCGTCCATGTTCAAATGTCATGAATATTTATGAGCACGTGGATGGAAGCAATAAAGTAAAATGAATTGGTTTGAGCCAAACACACTTCTGCGATCTTTTCCAGTTCATTCAACTGACTGCCACTTGACCAAGACCTCACTCAAATGAACTGACACATTAAACTACTCACTGAAAAATTGATTTCCCAAATGTTTTGCAATTACAAAATCACATGGAGTTTCACACATGGATTCTGCAAAGCAATCAGTATTGGTAAAATTTAATTTTGATTAATTATTTTAAAATCAAATCCTGTTTTAATCTGCTGGTCCACAGGCCCTCATGCACCTTAGAATGCAGTTTTATAATAGATAACATATTTGCTTTGAAATGTTTCTGCTCTCTTTCCAAAGAATGCCATTCCTGTTGACCACACGACTTATGGAACCTTCTCCTGGCAGTAATGATGAGTCCATTGTCAGATGTTGCCGTTTGCCTTTCTTTGGTCAATAAAGTTTTGTAGCAAAATATGGGTAGATACAAGTACATTGCAAAGAGAAGTTTAACTAGTTTTTCTGTACAAATGCTAAGTCTCTTGCCATCACCCCTTACTAAAAGCATAGCATGGCTGAAACACAGGCTTTTTTTAAATTGAGTTCCCAAATAGAAGATCCATGGAACTAAGACACATAAAACTCACAGGTAACAACATCTAGTCTGAGTGAGAAATAAACAAATGTATGTATGAGCCATTTGTATTTTCAGACTATGAAGCAAAACCTAATAAAATTGTCAGTGGAGATGGGATTCTTTCATAAGTTCAGCCTAAAATATGTGGGATTAAGAGAAAAGAAAGGCCCAAATCTTCACTGAATATTTGAAAAATAACCACATTATCTATGAAGGATGCAAAGTACTTTTTGAAGTACTTCTTTGTGATGATTTGTAAGGGAGATAATGTGCTGAATGAGTGTCAGCTTTTGTAAAAGAGGTTGGAATAAGTAATGTTAGAAAAGACAGTTGGTGCTTTTTAGTGAATAAGATGACTTCCTAGTACCCCTCAGCTTTGGTGTCTATCTGACCACATGCCCTTTCCCAGCCTCTGAAGACATTTTTTTTTCCAGAAAATTTGCAACTGTAAATGTGTTCTCTATAAATTTAAATGGAAAATCCTTTGTAATCTAAGAATGTCTTTCTGAAAGAGAGAAGTGTAGGAAGCTTCTCTTTGTATGCAGAGCAGGGACCAAGTGGCCCTGCTAAGGGGGTTGGGGACACAGCACCTGTTCACAGTTGCTGTGGGGAGCTGGCCCCTAGGGCGCAGAGACCAGCAGGCTGCTTCTCGCAGCCAACCAAAGTGGTAACTCCAACTTAGGCTCTTAGCCTGGACCCACGAGACACGTGTTCCACTCTTGGCCGTGACTTCCCACCTGCCCAGAGCTGGGACAGGAATTTCACTCACACAGCAGCTACCCAGGTTGGTGGTCCACAAAGGGAACCTTTTTCCAGCCCTCTGGCCACCCAAACGAAATTCAGGCCTACCTTAGCCTGTATGCGCACAATAATTAATAAAAATATCAGCCAGGAACTCCGTGATGATGTTAATTGGAATCCGATTTACTGGTTGCCACAGCTTGCTTTTATAAACCAAATGACGACAGCAGACCTGACGTTAACATGGGAAAGATGTATTGAGACCACACATGCAAGTGTACAGATGGTCTCTGGAATACCAGAGAGTGTTACCAAAGACCACTAAACCAATAAAGCAAATACGGGTCTCCTTGAGTCAAGCAAGACTCCTCCATCAGCACCAGCTACACCTCACCTGCCTGGAAATACTGTGCAGCAGAGGCAGCCATATGCCTGTATATCCCAAATCTAATTGGCTATTGGCTCTCTCCTTGGAGGAATAACCCATGGCTGATGCCACAAGCTTACATCCTCTAAAGGTTAGGAGATGTTATATCGCTACAAATAGGACCCTGTCTATTTAAGACAGAAAAAAAAATGTAATGTCATGGATTAACATAACAATCCAAAACATCTGTGTCTTACCAAAGTAACTACCATAACAATTAGTACTGTTTAGAAATACCTATATATCTATGTGCTTTGCTCATTAGTAGGATCGACAACGGTTATTCCTGGACAACTGTTCAGCCATGAAAGGAAAACCCAAGAATCGACCAGAGGTCCAAGACAACAGCTCCAGAAGATAGCAGGACTGTTTTGCTCTCATCCACCTATGCCCCCTTTTCTAAACCTAGGGTACCACAATCTAGTGGAAGAGGGGTCACGGTAGAATGTAAGGCGGCCGGTGATTTGGGGTGGATGGTGAAACTACAGCGATAGTAGCCTGGACCCTCATTTGATCAACTGATTGAGCATCAAGCCCCAAACCCCCCCCCCGATGATGGTGGGACAAGGGGCTGTGTGTGTTTTGGACCAACTGCGTTGCAACTGTTTGACATGAAGGGATGCGTGTACTCAAGAAATATCCACTTATTGCTAAAAAATGAAAAAAAAAACGAGAGAAAGATAAGGACGGTGTATGCGAGAATGCCTTATATCGGGATGGGTGGGTGGTGGGGCGGGGAAAGGAAAGGGAAATATGCCTAAACTTGGAATTGTGAAAATGATGTATGAAATGCCAAAGCTCACATTAAAAAAAAAAAGAAAGACTGAGAAAAAGCATGCAGTAATAAGTTTGGCAGACTGCATGATCTGGGGTGGGGTGGGGGGAAGGGAAAAGGGAATATGCCTAAAGAGAATTGAAAAATGATGCCTGAAATACACAAAATATGAATAAAAACACAAAAAAAGAAAAAGACAAAAAAAAAAGAAAATATAAACCAAATGACGTCAGTTCCTAGGACCAATCATGAGCGCCCCCCCCACCAACTCCTCGCCATAGCACACCTTGCTCCACCCAGCAGTGCGCACCTAGGCCAAGGTGCTCGCTCCTCCCTGGGGTGGAACCAGACTCTTGTGGCCATATGGTGCTAATTGGAAATCCAGCCCGCAATTCAAGCTCGATTTCCCAGAGAAGACATACCTTTGCAAGGTTATCAGAGAGGACTCCTTCCCAGTCTTTAAAAGAGGGCTAGTGACTTTTTGATAAGTACTCTTGATAAAACACAGATGACCTATATTATAAAACCACTTCTATCCAATTCCTTCTGGTTATTGTTTATTTGTTCACACAGCAGGATTTAAAATCTTTCTTTTTTTTGTCTTGCACAGAGGAATTAAATTCAATCTTTCTCCTGTTATAATAGTCTTGACCCATGGAAGAAAGTTCTCTTTCCTTGTTTAATTCCATCTGGTGAATTTATGTTTTGTTCGTTTTAAATTTACAGCATTTTACAAGCTATTATAGCAAATCAATTAGCTGGAAAAATAATTGGCTGTTTGACAAGAAGAGGATAGTGGGTTTTAGAAATTCCTAGGTTTATAAGGAGAGATGCAGAATAGGTAAAAATAAATCCAGAGTGTGGTTTCCAGGAATTTTGGTTAAAAATATAAATAGAGTAGCCTTTATTTGCCTGTGAATTTTTTTTAGGTGTATAACATTCCAGCACAAATAGGCTGATGGATGATGCATAAACCTCAGTATGGTTAATTCAAGTAATTGACATATTAGGTTAAAGAAAGAAGCATTCCTCAAAAAGAACATAGGCCAAGCTTTCCATGCAATTGCCCCTACTAGAATCAAATAAGCAGAGTTCCAGTAAAGTTCTTGGGTAAGTTGAATAGTCACTAAAATTTTCCATGCTAAGAGTAAACATGTAAAACCCAGTTTTTAAATAGAATAAAGGTATAACCGCCTCTGGGTTCCTACAGAAATTATATTATCCAATGTCCTTTTGGTATTTGGCAATGGGAAAAGAACTTTCCCAATGGGTCAGGAGCCAGGAATCAAAAATTAAGAAGTTTTCACCATGAAGCACTATTCAAATAGAAAAGCCCTTGCTTCCTCCAGAAATAGGGATAGTATTAATCGCAAAATTCTATCATTTCTATGGACAATTAACTTGTTCATAGACTCTCTGTGTCATTAGTCCTTCTGGCTTCTGAAATGGAGTATATCATTAGTATCAACCATTTCCATTTGCTAGTGTATCATAAATGTTTGGACGATAGAATCTTATTTTCACTGAAGTTTGAGTTTTCTGGCCAAATATACTTGATATAGAAGATGTGGATAGAGTTTAGTGTCTTTGTGCATTCTGTTATTGAATGAATGCTTTCTTCTGCCTTTCCTGTGGAAAATGTTTTCATTCATTTAAATGAAGAAGAGTGATTTTTTTTGGTAATTCTGGAGACAAGGTCTCCCTTTAGTCCCAGCTGGCCCAGAGCTCTCTCTGTAGACCAGGCTGGCCTTGAACTCACAGAGATCCGCCTGCCTCTGCTTCCCTAGTGGTGGGATTAAAGGCATGTGCCACCACGCCTGATCTAGTGATTATTTTTTAACAAGAAATTATGCTGTGGTAGTACATGGTATGAACATTTCCAAATGGGTTTTAGTTCAAAAGTTTCAGCTTCTGCATTTCCAAGACACAAGGCCTAGCTACTCACCTCAATATGTGAAGCAATGAAACAAGGGGAGGGGAAGGGAAAGTCTGGCCATATTGGTGCTTGAGTAATACCAGGCTTATCCAAAAATTAACAGGAGCTTTGAGATTTAATGAAAATCAGCAACAAAAGGACAAGATGACAGACGTATTAATTCTGCTTTTCTCATGGTCAAGTTAATCGTGGCCTCCATTCTGTTCCTGAAATGGGCTCTGAAAACACCATCAACTTCATCACTTGACAACAGTCTAGTTCCTGTAAGGTTCTTAGTGAACCATGTGCTCACTACATCCTAAACAGATGTTATGTTTGGAGCTTGACAATAAGACTGGCAGAACAGAATTCCAGTTCCAACAAAACTGTCAACAAACAAAAGAAGTTGCAGAAAAGCACCACTGTGGAACTACTCGCACCCTCATGTCACCTGATACTATGATATAATCCAGAAGAGGTGACAACCAAGCTGTACTCCTACAAGACCAAAGGTCAAAGGCGATATTTTGTCTGATCTCCTTTCACCTGGGCTCTGAATAGTAGCTCTCACCGAAAGGAACATGTTAAAATTAGGAGGAAAAACAGAAACTAGAATAGAGAATTCTTCTAGAAAAAGCATGATAGTCCTTAGGTGGAAGAAACTTGTTTCCTATTTTCCACAGACTTGCATGCAGACAGTACATTCATACACATACAGAAAAAAAAAAAAAAAAGAAATACAACTTCCATTTAGCTGTGTCTCAGCCCTCAGCAAAGCTTCCCACACAGGACCCACAGACACCACAGTACTGTTGTTCTTGTTATGTCCAGTACACAGTTAACAGTTCTTTCTTTTTACTATACTCTGAGCAACATCTCCTTTCTTTCTAGTTATTTTGTTCTTAGAGCATTTCTAATTTCTAAAATTTCCATAATACATTTCATATAGCATCATATTCCTTTCTGATCATAATACCTAAAGGACAGTGGTTTGTACATAGACACAATGTCAAAGAAAGAAGTTTAGAGTTAAAACAGAATGTTGGTTTTAAGAAAAATCCTTAAACTATGCATGGTGTCATATGCCTTTAATCACTCATGAGGCAGAGGCAGGCAGATCTCTGTGAGGTTGAAGCCAACCTGATCTACCTACCAGGTTACAGGATAGCTGGGGTTGCAGGGAGACCCTGTCTCAAAAAAATCCTTAAAAAATTAAATCCAGGGGCTGGAGATATAGCCTAGCAGTTAAGAGCACCGACTGCTCTTGCAGAGGACCCGGGTTCGATCCCCAGCACCCACATTGCAGCTAAGAACCATCTGTAACTCCAATTCTAGGAGAATTCCAGTTCCAGGGGAATCCGAGAGCCTCTTCTGATTTCCGCAGCATTGCACGACATGGGTGCACAAACCTACATGCAGACAGTACATTCATACACATACAAAAATAAATAAAAATTTAAAAATAATTAAATCTAATATCACTGGGAATACTTTGGTCCCAGTGCTAAAAGCTGAGCAATGTTACTGCTATATTTCTTTCTAACTGAAAACAACTGTGATGTTATAATGTGAATATATTAATGAGCCTTAGAATTAACTTACCATCTACTTTCAGTCATGGTAATTAATGTACATGGGAAGAAGGAATATATTCATATTTTAGAGTAATATAAAATTGAAAGGAAAAATCTGAACACCTGAACATAATAAAAAAAGAAGGGATATATGGATGAAACTGAGCAATGAATAGCAAGTTGGTTACATACAGCATGATGCTTTGGTGTATAATTTTGCAGTAGGATCAATATAGATATGATATCACATGCATTTCAAAAAGCCTCAAAGAAAGAACTGTATACTTTTGTTCAGAACTCTGGAATTATTAACCCAAAAGAAATTATGCACACTTTTTAAAATTTTACTTATTTTTGTATGTGTATGAATGTACTATCTGCATGTAGGTTTGTGCACCCGTGTTGTGCAATGCCGCGGAGGTCAGAAGAGGGTCCTGGATTCCCCTGGAACTGGAGTTCTCCTGGAATTGGAGTTACAGATGGTTCTTAGCAGCCATGTGGGTGCTGGGGATCGAACCTGGGTCCTCTGCAAGAGCAGTCGGTGCTCTTAACCGCTAGGCTATCTCTCCAGCCCCCAAGAAATTATACACACATGTTTAATGACCTAGACATGTTCGGCAGTTTTAAGTTTTAAACAATGTATATATGCATGAAACATCATGTGACCCTATAAATATGTACAACTTATGTTTGTATATGTCAGCCAAAATAAATTAAATAAAAAATTAAATCCAAGGGAGAATGCAGGTTATGAAAGATAGAGAAACGAGATAGAAAATGATAATTATTACACTGAGGAATTGTTGTATTATTGAATTAACCATAGGAAACAGAAGCAGACAATACTCTCAAAATTGTTTCCATGAGGACACTTGGCTTCAGAGATGCTGAGTGATTATCCCCAATATACTCAGCATTGACAAGAATAACATTCATGTCATTGTGATATTAAACCTGTGCTTTTTGGTTTATTTTCTTTCATATCATACTTTGTTAATATGAGGATCTGTATTTGTGGTTTTAAATTTTATTTTATTTGTATTTATTTTTTTTATGGCTTCAAAAGGATCACTTTAATTAGTTTTCTTTAATTTGCATATATTCAGAGCACATTGTGATGGCTTTCATAAAGACATTTTCAGAAAAAAAAAATGTCATGTTCTTTGAACATAAACTTCCCTTCACTTTTTATGGTGTGTGTGTGTGTGTGTGTGCGCGCGCGCGCGCGCGCGCGCGTGTGTCTATATAAAATCTAAAATCTAGGTTCCACAAATGAGAGGTCAGTTATCTAACAGACGTTCTAATATAGTAGGAGGAGATGTAGTTATTACCTTAAATGGAGATTCTAGACACATTGTTTGTCTGTAGGAAAGACAACATATATTTATTTTCCTGCAGCAAGCCATAACATTCATTAAATACTTAGCAATCTTTGTGTCTATTTTTAAGTGTGTCTGTGTCTGTCTGTGTCTGTGTCTGTTTGTATCTGTGTCTGTAAGCATATAGCATATGAATGCAAGTGTCTGTAGAGACGAGAAGACATAGAGTTGACTTGAGCTGAATTTAAAGTCTTGGGTGAGCTACCTAATATGTTTGTTAGATGTGCCAAACTCTAGTTCTTTGCAAGAGCAGCAAGCAATTTTTAACTGAAGTTTTGTGCATTTAACACAATACATCTTAGTTATATTTAGACTCTCTCCCTTGTTTACATCCCCAAGTCTCCAGCCCTAAACTATTTTTGTATGAGTCTCCAATAAAGGTCAGCAATAAAAATGGTGTGTCAAGAAAAATGTATTTGTAAGATCATTTAATACTATTAAGTATGAGTGGTAAAAGAGATAATCTGTAAGCTATATGCATCTATAAAACATCCTGAGTATTTGTTATAATGCTCTTAACAGTCTAAAAACCCTTAAGTGATATTTACAACATTAAGCTATTTTCTCAATGTTATTAAGCATGATAAATATAATTAAAGTTAAAATGGCAAGAAATTATATAATATACAAATTATAAGGTTGTTGCCCACCTAAGTCAGGGATCTCAGGAAGCCAATTGAGGCAGAAGTCCTGAGAAATAATTTCCCTGGACTGAGCTCCCCTAACCGAGAAAAGTTGCTGCAGCATCCTGCAATCATATCTCATGGGAGATCAGACCCAGGCCTCAGTCTCTCTGGAGATGCTTCTACTGATACCAGCTACAGACCCACCTATGCCCATTCCTCCATCTTCTTGTCCCCACTTTCTTAAAAACTCACTTCCTTGTGTCCCTGGGTATAAAACTGCCATTTGGGGGACTTTTTAATGCTGGTCATTCTAATCCCGACACAGGCAGGCCAGCCACCAGGCCTAAAATAAACCCATCTTCCTTTTCATAAGAGTCCTGACATTTTTTCCTCTCTGCACCAAGTCTCCCTTCAAAATGAACCTAACACAGATAGTATTAAATACCATAAAATAAATGTAAAGTGAGATAAATGCAATATAGGAAAAGGTCTTAAAAGAGATGTAACTTGCACTGTATCACAATTCCTGAGTAGATTAGTGTGAATGCAGTAGGAAATAGGGTAAGATGTGGAGGAGAAAGGAAACAAAAAATAAATACTATTGATACAGGTACTATCAGGTTATGGGTTTGATATGATCTGACTTTTGAATATACAAATGAAAATATTGCAGATATAGACTATTAAGTGCTCCACCATGGAGATAATGAGATTCTAGAGTTGCTTCCACACATTAGTTACCCTAATTGCCGTACTGAGGATAGATTGAATCAGAAGAAACTCAAATTACATTATTATTTACTGTGACAGTTGTGACTGTCAACTCAGCTACACTGACAGGAACTTATATTAGCACACTCCTGGCTGTTCGAGAAGGGACTACATAGACTATGAGGTTTCTGATGTAGTCAATGTTTTAATTCATTGATGGGTCCAAAATTTGGGTAGGTTATTGGGGGATGGTTGAGTTTTGGAAGGAAGGTGAGATGTAGTGAGAGAAAGCATGTCAGTTCTGATGTGGCGTTGGTGCTGCCTCTTCTTGAGCTGCCCTGCTGACTGGCCGTCATTACATAAGGAACCTCTGCCACACACACTACAGCTACGTAAAATATGTTTTTTCTCTTGTTTATTTACCTCACATTTGTATCCTGGCCATAAAAAACTAAATGTATAATTGCCTAGCTACAATTATTTAAAGATACAGTATTTAAGTAGCTACAATATTCACAGCCCTTCAGAGAATTTTCTTCTGCACTTGATCCCATCTAAATAATTAACTGTCTTGGAATTTGGGCAAGTTATTTAATCACATTGTGGCTCCATTTTCTCACTTTTAAATTGCACTAAAAAATCTGACATATGGCAACGTTAGGAGTGTTAAGTACAGTCTCTCTAAAGGCGTGCTAAAATATGTGGTTCAAAGTATAATGTATCCTGGTTATTAAATAGATAAACAAACATGTTTTGATATAATCAATTTTACTATCAGTTTTCTTTCTACTTTTCATTAAGTTTTGTCCTATGCAACCATTTCTCTGCCACATTTCTAAGTTGGAAATGTGTTAATATGAAATTAAAGTTTAATGTTTAAAATCTCTTTAAAATTGATGATAAACCTGAGTGTGGTAACACAGAGTACTGAGTCTAACACCTGGAAGGCAAAGCTCACAGTCTCTGTCAGTTTAAGGCTAGACTGATCTACATAGCAAGTTCAGGCTAACTGGAGCTACAAGAAGCCCCTGTCTCAATAAATAAAAATATTTAAAAAATCACTGATTTAAAAAAAACTTTTTATTGATAATGTTTTACTGCCTTGTTGGAAATAAATGACTCAAAATGATGCCATTCAATTCTTAAATTTTACTACATATTGAACACATACATATCACAGCTCTGACTCCACTTAGATTTGCCAAAGATTCATCTAGCCACAGAAGTCTTCAACCTTTCATCTCCCTCTCAATTACAACACATGAAATGAACAGTGTTTCCAGAATAAGGTACATCTAACAGTGTAAGAACTCCACTACTTTTTACTGGATCTTTGTTCCGGAGCCAAATCCGCTTACACTTCATCTTTTTTGTTTCTTTTCTTCTGATAAGCTTGTGCTGTTTTAAGGTAAATGCACAAGCCATTTTCTTTTGGAGAAAACCAGATATTGGCCAGGTTAAATGCAATCTCCATTCATCTTGTGCAAAGCTTGAACAATCAGACAAAAATAAAATGTAGTTCTAGCATATTAAAGAATCACCAACTTAAAGGAAAAACAATAGTGCTAAGAGGACAATTCCTTCTTGAAACAAGATCCCTGAAGTCTTAAGGGAAATACAATCATTAGTAATTGCCTTGATATAATTCCATTTATTTTTCAGCATACTCTAGCCCCTCTTATTAAAAATCTCTATGACAAATTGCCTTCACAAATGCAGTTCTATAATATGTATATGTGTGTAAATATAAGGCAATAGAATATATATAAATACAATGTCAAATTTTATGTGGAATATGAAAACATACTAGTTTCCATCTAAAATAATCCATAAAAATTTCCATCCATAACAATTTAAAAAGAAATTAAGATATGGAAAAACAAATTATTATTTCAGGTTCAGTATAAACTCAAAGATATTGCATTAAAAAAACTGCTTATTGATGCAAAGCAAAGAGTACTGTGTTCTCAGGAAATCAAAATATTTTGGAGCATCCATTAAAATTATCTTTGAAATTTTGGCTTACAATAATTTTACATTATGCTCATATAATTTAAAACTACAAAAATTACACATATTGAGCATCTCCTTGACAGGGAGCTTATGACCTTGAAGGGTACATTATCCCTGCTAATGAGTGATTCCAAGGGTTTATCTTCTATATTAAGCTGAACAAAACCGCCCTCTCAAAGCAAGTCATTGCTCCTAGATCTGTTCTCTGGAGTCATGCAGGAAATATTAAGTCACTCTTTCACAGAACAGACCTTCAAGCACTGAATATGCTACTTTGCCCTTCTAATTGCACTTTTCCAGAAGGAATGTCAGGTCACAGTTAAGCACATATACAGGCTTTCATTAATGAGAAAGAACCAGAGAGTGTCAATTTGATGAGCTATCTTTGCCTGACTTAGACCTTTAGGGAAGATTTCAACTCTGAGCCATGGTGATTCAATTAAAATATTCTAAAATATTACCTAAATAAGCCCCCATTTAAAGTCCTTGACAAGCACTTTTAAAGTCAATTCAGCCCTTTAGACCTGTACTTAATGCTTAGCTCCTGGCATTCTGGCTGGATTTGCTCTTACCACATTTTCCTGCAGCTGTCCTCAATATAAATTGATGAGGGCAGTATATACATATGGCATCATAAAACGCCTGTGCCTGTGTCTGGACTGCTGACCAAGCAATTCTTTTCCATCAAACATGGGCAGCATGGTGTTGTTTCTTTCATGAATTTCCATTTTTATGAGTTTATTATGTAATGTGGCCTAGGAAATGGGATTCTGGAAAATTTTAAAGGGTTTAAGAACCGGAGACCACTGGAATTTTTCAGGGACAAAAATGATAACTAAAATGCAATTATTTGTCTTATTGCTTTCTTGAATATTAATTGGGGATTTAGTGTTTCTGATAAGTCAAAAAAGGAAATATTACAAGTGAAAGGGGAGCCCATGAGTTCAGTGACATTCTGAAAATGAAACATCTCATGTATAAACTTAAATTTTTGAGAAAATTTAAAAAACTTTAGTCATCAGTATACCATTGCATTCTTCCTCAATCCTTTGACCAAATCTGCAAGTCCATCTTACTAAATATGCACAGTGGGATGGCATGTGATGATAGTCACCTTTTCTTCTCAAATCCCACCATGTGCACCATTCTACTCCAGAACAATTTGTAGTCCCTCCCATTGCTCCAGGGACACACTTCCCTGGTGTCTAGTAGGGGCTCAGACCCTTGGAGACCCTCTAAGAGAACCTGACTAGGGCCTTTAGGCCCAGTGAGCTCCCCAAATATCAACATGCCCACCCCTCTACTTGTGGACTACCCACAGTCCATCCCACTACTCTAGTAGTACTCCTGCCAACCACCAGGGACCAGCATTTCCATCTCCCATACCCTCTCCTCAAACCTTGGTACTATATATATGAGACTTCTGAACTCCTCCTAAATAGTCAGTACCATTTTGCACTCCTGAAGAGCTCCTGAGTAGCCTGACTGGAGCCATCTGGTCCATCCAATATGAAAAGAATCTGAAGCCTAGACAAACCAGACTCCCACAGCCAATCAGAAAGCAACCAAGGTACATTAATAATACAAGAAGAATCAAACTTCAACTCAACAAAGGAATGCTTGAATTTCATAGCAGAATCACAAACCCTCATAGCAAAACCACAATAACAAAAAAATTATGAAATAAACAAAACACTATGTTTTCACCAAACACAACCAGTTCTTTAGAAGAGTTGTACAAAGAAAACTTCATAGAGATATCCCAGTACACAAAATTTAAAAGAACAATCATAAACATGATCAAAGAATTCAAGCAACACATAAAAAACAAAGAATAAAAGAAGACATGGATGAGCTTTTGACTGAATTTAAAAAAGAGATATATTGAGGGAGACCCAGGTTGAAATGAAGAAGTGAAAAAAAAAAAAACAATAAATCAATTTGAAATGAACAGAGAAAGCCTTACCAGTAGAAGGAATAAAATGAAAAACATAATATCAAAATTAGATGATAACAGTGAAGAACTGGATTGGTCAAGCAAATAATATGAGAAATTAAAAAAAAATAGGCAGGAATGAAATATGTGGGATATATGGGAAACAATGAAAAGATGAAATTTATGCATCATAGTTATAGAGGAAGCAGAAAAATCTCAGATAAATGCTATTGACCAGACCTTCAACAGGATTATAGAAAAAAATCCCCATATTAAGGGAAGAGATACCCATAAAAATACAAGAATTATATAGAGCACCAGACAGAACCAGCAGAGAAACTCCACATGGTATGCCATAGTACAAATACTAAGTGTACAGAACAAAGACATACAAATTAAAGTTACAAAAAGCTACATAAAAGAAAAACCCATGGGAATTACAGCTGACTTTTAAATGCAAACTATTAATGCCAGAAGAGCCTGGACCAAACTATTCCCAGTACCAAAAGACTACAAATTCCAAACTGTCCATTATAGTGAAAAGAAAAAGAAAAATAAACCATGAGAGCGCCAACTGCTCTTACAGAGGACCCTGGTTCAATCCCCAGCACCCACAGGGTAGCTGAGAACCATCTGTAACTCCAATTCCAGGAGAACTTCATTTCCAGGGGAATCGGATGCCCTCTTCTGACCTCCACTGCATTGCATGACACGGGTGCACAAACCTACATGCAGACAATACATTCATACACATAAATAAATATATAAATAAAATAAAATAAAAAATAAATAAAGAAAGAAAAATAAACCATGAAATAGACTAAAAGAATGCATGCCCACCAACCCAGCTGTGGGTTTTTCTTTGAAGTGGATTTATCATCTAGCAAGCTGCAAACTACAAAGATGGCAGCTGTTTTACTTAGAGGGAGGGGCTCAAGGCAAAGCCAAGACTGCAGCCTCAATGATGGTGTTGTTGTGGGGACATGCATGGAACTCTGGGACTCTGGGATGCCAATAAGGCTTATAAAACCCCTAAAAGAAGTGCTGGCCACTCTCCCATTTCACCATGGTGGGCATAGGGCACATAAATCATGGCACATGCTGGGTATGTGTTGGAAATTATATATATATATATATATATATATATATATATATATATATATCATCTGTTAGTCCTTTAATCACCCGTGGTTCTTCCCTCCCTCCTAGAACCAGGCTAGCAGCTTTACAAGGCTGTAAGCCCCAGGGCTGTCTCCTGCCTGCTGGCTGACAGTCCCTAGGCTGAGCTCTGGCAAGAAGGGGGGAGGGAACCCTGGGAAGTTACCCAAAGAGGAATGAAAGAAATGGACTCAGAGAGAAGTTCCAGGAGAAAGACTCACTTTATTCATGTCAGTAATGTGTTTATTTACTAAAAGCTACTGTGCTCTGGGCAAGGAAGTGGGGGGCAGGAGGAAGGGAAGGGCGAGCCACCTTGGCTCCTACCAGGAGCAGCAGAGCTCCTGTTTGTGTAAACAGTAAGCTAGAGGTGTGACATTTTGCTCAATACCTTAAGGGAAGGGGTCATCCGTGTCTGGAACTTTGCAGAGATTGGCGAGGCAGGAAAAACTGCAATATCCCAACCTCACAGGGAGCTACAGATAACTCACAGAATGCCCATGGAAATATCAGATAACTCTCAGACGTTCCAGCACAGGACTTACAGGTCCCGCCTCCAGCCAGACAAAGTTTCACTCCTACAGGTATGCATATGTACACCCTTTGGCATAAATTTGACATAGTCAAGGCAGGATTAGGTAAAGCAAGCTCACAGGAAAAGTGAAGGTAGGACATCTTTCATGGGGAGAACTGGTAACTGGAATAAAGCCAGAAGGAAATGCAGAGGGAATCCTGGCATGGTGAATTTTTGCATAGCGTTCATGTGTGTAGCTGCAGATGCGGCATGGATTGCACAATGGACTTTAAGAGACTTAACTACTATGAAGCCGAATAGGCAGATAAGAGTCAGTGAGAAAAATGCCTGGTTGGCCACCAGCTTCTAAATGGTATGGAGTAACATGCTTACTTGACCAGTGGGGGCTGCTGAATGAGTATGGAGATATTTTGAAAATGACAGAGGGCCTAGAGCAGACTTTATGAGCCCTGAAAACAGCAGATCAAAGGCAGGAGGTACAACATGCCATGGCAGGCTGACACTTCTACTTCTTTTTCTCTTTTATCCAAGTTACTGGCAAGGTCAGACGCCAGTACTGAAGAGGCCAGGCTCTTCTACTAAGCTGGGTGCACAGCAGAAGTGGATAGTAAGAACCTATTGCTGAAGATAACATCATGATGTGAGTTTGAGAAAAATACAATTATGCTGAGACCTTGTACTGCAAATGGACACCTGAACTTCATGGTTCCAGGGAGCACTATGCAAACCACTGGGAATAAATGGTCTTTGAAGTTCTACTACAGACCTCATGTGCTGCACTTTTACATGTCAAAAGAAGATGGAGTGCAATATTGCAGCCTACTACATGTACACGCAGAAAAATTCCTATTGGACCTAAGCTTCAATCCTACAGGGGAACACACATCTGGTATTGTAAGCCTGGACAAGATCCAATGGTGCGGAAAAATACAGATCCCAGTGGGAAAGCCACTATTATTGTTTACTTAGAGGGCTATGATGCCCAGACTGAGATACAATCCAAGCATTTGTGTTTGTGTCCACAGTATACTTCTTATAATGGTTAATGTTTGTTTAGAAGTCTGTGATTCTTACTATTTGTGTTTTTTAGTAGAAATAAGGAGACTCCTGAATGGACCACAAGTCCATTGAAATCAGAACTTGAACAGACCCAAGACCTCAGAGAAAAAAATGAATCATCCTATCCCTCACACTCTCTCACCCTCGCACCCTCGCCCCCCCCCAAGGCTCAGGGACCCTTAAGGAAGAGGTTGGCACATCCAGTTTGTAAGGGCCAAAGAAGGGGAGTGGAGTGTGGGATAGAGTGTATCCACTTTGAAGTTGATTGATCACTAGACATATGGAAAACTGCAAAGGTGGCATCTGGATTACTTAGAGGGAAGGGCCACAAGCAAAGCCCATCTTGCAGCCAGGTTCCTGAAATTCTGGTGTTTGCATCTGAACCTGAAACAGGAAATCTTGACGGGATTCTGGGACACCACTGGGGAACATAAAACCCAGCCACACAGGGATGGGCACTCTTTCCATTTCACAATAATGGCCAGAGGGCACAGAATTTATGTCAGGACTCTGGGCAGCCATTTGGGAAAGAAGATCCACTGTGCAGCTAGTGAATATATGTTTTGAGCCATCACTTTGTAGGCAAGCCTAGTAAATTCTCTAATCTAAGATTGGAGAGTCCACTCATTGCTTTGCCTATTAACCAGGGGACCTAAGGCAGAGGCAGGGCAGGGACACTACATGTCTCCGTGGGGGTGTGTACACCTCCCTGTAGGAAAATTCTCTGCAACACCAGACATACTGAAAATAATCAAAGCAAAACAACGAACTAAAGAAAGGATGTAATATATCAAAGAGGAAACAGAAAGAAACTAAGTGAAGAAATAATTGGGGAAACACAAAATTGGAACCAAAATGTAAATGGAAATTAATATGATGATAACCAAAATGCATCTTTCAGTAATGACATTAAATATCAATGGCCTGAACTCCCCAGTAAAAAATCAAGCAAGTTAAATGAATGAAGAAAAAAAATCATCTTTCTGTTTTCTACAAGAAACATATAAATTTTAAGGACAGGTACTACCTAAAGCACAATGAAGGAAAATAATATTCTAAGCAAATGGCACTAAGAAACAAGAAGGGGTTGCAATAATAAAGTTGGACAAAATAGACTTTAAACTAAATTATTTAGAAGAGTTAACGAGGGTCACTTCATTCCAATCAGATGAAGAATTGACCAAGATGTTACAGGCATAAACATATAGGCACCAAATTCTAGAGAACCCAATTTCATAAAAACAGTAGTACAGAATTTTTTTCTTTTTTTCAATTTTATTTATTATATTTAAGGGGTTCACAATATAATGGCACAGTTGTTTTCAGATCACATTGACATTGCTCAGTTTGCCCTACAATTAGGTAATTGGTGCTAGCATCCACAGATGAGTGATAACATTCATCGTTTCTTTTTCTGGGACTTTGTTAATTCAATTAGCATGATATCTTCTAGCTCCAGCCATTTACCTGAAAAGCTCATGATGTCATCTTTCTTTACTGCTGTATAGAAATCCATTGTGTAGATGTACCACATTTTCTCTCATCCACTCATCATTTGAGGGGAACTTGGGTTGGTTCCAGCTCCTTGCTACTGAGAAGAGAGCTGCAATAAACATGGCTGTGCATTTATCTCTGCAGTAAGATGAGTCTTGTGGGTACACGCCCAGGAGTGGTATGACTGGGTCAGATGGCAAATTCATTCCAAGTCTTCCAAGGCTTCTCCACACTGCTTTCCACAGTGGCTGTATGAGTTTACATTCCCACCAGCAGTGGATGAGTGTTCCCCTTTCCCCAAAACCTCAGCAGCACTTGGTATCATTTGTATTCTTGATCCTAGAGAGTCTTATTGGAGTAAGATGATATCTTAAAGTGGTTTTGATTTGCATTTCCTTAATTATAAGGATGTTGAACACTTCTTTTTTTTTTAATTAGTTTTTTTTATTGATGCTTTGTGCATTTCATACATTTTTTCCAATTCAGTTCAGGCTTATTTCCCTTTCCCTCCCCCCCACCCCCACCCCATCCCAGATCATGCATTCTGCCATAACTGTCCTGCATCTTTCTCTCAGTTTTTTTTTTTCATTTTAACTATAAGTGATAATCCATGAGTACAAGCATCCTTCATGCAAAACCTATCTGCAGGCTGTTGTGCCCAAACACCTACAGCCCCACCATCCAGTGGGGGGTGACAGGTTGTTTGTTCAATCAAGTTGATCAAATGAGTGTCCAGACTACATTGCTGTAGTTTCACCATTCACCCCAATCGCAGCCCTTACATTCTACCACGCCTCCTCTTCCGCAGGTTGTTCCCTAGGCTTAGAAAAGGGGCACAGGTGGATGAGAGGTAAAACAGTCCACTCTAAGATGTTTCTCAGCCATCTCTAATTCCTCACTTGTGAAGTCCCTGTTCAGCTCTTTGCTCCATCTATTGAATGGGTCATTTGTTTTCTTTCTTCTTTGTTTTTTGAGTAGTTTATATATTCTGAAAATCAATGCTTTGTCAGATGTATCTGTGGTTAAGGTTTCCTCCCACTCCGTAGGATTTCTCTTCACTTCCTTGATTGTTTCTTTTGATGTACAGAAGCTTTCGAGTTTAATGAGGTCCCATTTGTCAATTGTCAACCTTAATTCTTGCACAGCTGCTATCTGATTTAGGAAGTCTTTTCCTATGCCTATGTTTTATAGTCTTCTGCCAACTTTTTCTTCTATCATCTTCAGAGTTTGGGGCTCCACATTGAGGTTTTTGTTCCATCTGGAGTTGACTTTTGTACAGGGCGAGAGGTAGGGGCTTAATTTCATTCTTCTACAAGTGGTGATCCAGTTTTGCCAACACCACTTGCTGAAGATGCTGTCTTTCCTCCCTTGTGTCTTCTTGGCCCCCTTGTCAAATACTAGATGGCTGAAATTGTATGTGCTCAAGTTTGGATCTTCAGTTTTGTTCCATTGGTCAACAGGTCTGTTTTTGTGCCAGTACCAAGCTGTTGTTGTGACTATAGCTCTGTAGTACAGTTTGAAGTCTGATATAGAGATCCCCCTGTATTGCCCTTTTCACTCAGGGTTGTTTTGGTTATTTGGGGTCTTTTGTTTTTCCAAATGAAATTAAGGACTTTTTTCCAAGCCTGTGAAGAAACTCTGTGCTTCAGGTGGTCTTGGGAAATCCCCCAGTAGTACAGAATTTTAAGACATAGATTAATCCCAACTCTGTAATCCTCTGTAATTGAAGGTGACTTCAATAACTTGCTATATCCAACTGATATGTCAAGTGGACAAAGAATAAACTGAGATATATGAGTGAAGCCAGCATCACCCTAATACCAAAACCCGGTTAAACACACACCCAAAAAATAAAATTATAGGCCTATATCACTTAGTGAACATAGATGCAAAAATACTTGCAAACCACCTAGAGACACATATCAAAAAGACACAATGATCAAGCTGGCTTTATACCAAGTATCAAGAGATGGTTCAATATAAGTAAGACAATAAATGTTATAAATCATATAAATGAACTTAAAGACAAAAATCACATGTCCATCAAAATAGAAGCAGAATAGGCCTTTGACAAAATCTACCCTGCATTTATTTTAAAAGTCCTAGAGGGAATTGGACTAGAGGGAACATACCTCAACAAAATTAAAGCTCAGTACAACAAACTCACGGTCAATATCAGTCTAAATGGGAAAAAGTGGAAGCATTCCTATTAAAACCAGGAACTAGAAAAGGCTGTCCACCATCTCTAATTCTTATAAAAATACTGCTTGAAACTCTTGCTAGAGCAATAAAACAAGACAAGGAAAATAAATTAATACTAATTGGAAATGAAGAGGTCAATTTATTCCTTTTTCAAAATGATATACTATAATTAAAAATCCAAAAAAAATTCCAACAGAAAACTTCCAGAACTGATGAATCATTTCATCAAAGAGGCAGGTTACAAAATCAATCTCCAAGGCTCAATAGCCTTTCTATAAACCAATAACAAACAATAGGAGAAAGAATACAGGGAAACCCTCCCTCAAAAACAAAATATCTAGGAATAAACTTGACCAAATACCTTAAAGATCTATGCAATGAAAATTTTAAATATTAGAAGAAATAGATGTAAGAAGACTTCAGGAGATTAAAGGCCTCCCATATGCATTGGCTGAAGAATTAAGGTTGGGAAAATGACCATCCTTGCAACAGCAATTATTCAGTGTAATCCCAGTCAAAATCTCCATCACAGAACTATTAAAAAATCCTCATGAATTTAAGGATTTTTTTAAGTCTATGAAGAAGCTCATGGGGATTTTGATTGGGATTTCATTGAATCTGTATATCAATTTGGGTAAAATGGACATTATTACTATGTTAATTTTTCCAATCCATGAGCATGGGAGATCTTTCCATCATTTGATGTCATTTTCAAACTCCTTCTTTAGGGGTTTAAATTTTTTGTTGTAGAGCTCATTACTATCTTTGGTTAGGTTTGTTCCCAGGTATTTTATTATTTTTGAGGCTATTGTGAGTGGGAAAGTCTTCTTATATTCCTTCTCCACTTGTTTATTGTTGGTGTAAAGAAAGGCTACTGATTTTCCAGGTTAATTTTGTATCCTGCCACTTTACTGAAACTTTTAGTCATTTCTAGAAATTTTCTGGTGGAGTTTTCAGCATCACTTAGGTAAACTATCATATCATCTATGAAGAGGGATAGCTTAACTTTTTCTTTTCTGATTAGTACTTCTTTAATTTCCTTCACTTGTCTTATTGCCCTAGCAAGAGTTTCAACACTATGTTAAAGAGGAGTGGCAATAAGGGGCAGCCTTGCCAGGTTCTCGCTTTTAAGGGAAATGGTTCCAATTTTCCTCCATTTAGGATGATGTTGGCAGTGGGTTTGCTATATATGGCTTTGATCATGTTGAGAAATGTTTCCTTCAGTCTATTCCCTCTAGGACTTTAAACATGAAGGGATGCTGGATCTTGTAAAGGCTTTTTCTGCATCAATTGAGATTATCATGTGGTTTTTGTCTTTCAGTCCATTTATGGACTGAAATACTTGCAATTTGCAAGTATTTTGTTGAGAATTTTTGCAATAGCTAAAACAACCCTGAGTGAAAAATGCAATACAAGGGGGTTGCTTTACCAGACTTCAAGCTATATTACAGGGCCGTAGTCAAAAATACAGCCAGTACTGGCACAAAAACAGACCCATTGACCAATGGAACAAAATTGAAGATCGAAACTTGAGCTCATGCAATTTCAGCCATCTCATATTTGACAAAGGGGGAAAAAAAAAACCTCAGTGGAGGAAGGATATCATCTTCAGCAAATGGTGCTGACAAAGCTAGATCACCATTGGTACAACAACAAAAATAAATCCCCACCTCTCACCCTCTACAAAAATCAACTCTGTGTGGCTGGAGAGATGACCTAGCGGTTAAGAGCACTGGCTGCTCTTGCAGAGGACCCAGGTTCGATCCCCAGTATCCACATGGTGGCCAAAAACCGTCCATAACTCCAATTCCAGGAGAACTCCAGTTCCAGGGGAATCCGACGCCCTCTTCTGACTTCTGTGGCATTGCACAACACAGGTGCACAGACCTACATGCAGACAGGACATTCATACACATAAAATAAATAAATAAATAAAAATGTTAAAAAAATCAACTCCAAGTGGATCAAAGATCTCAATGTAAAACCTGAAACACTGAAGGTGATAGAAGAAAAAGTCAGTAGCAACCTACAAGACATAAGTGTAGGAAAAGAATTTATAAATCAGACAGCAGCTACACAAGAAATAAGGTCAACAGTTGACAGATGGGACCTCATAGAACTCAAAAGCTTTTGTACAGCAAAAGAAACAATGAAGGAAGTGAAGAGAAAGCCCACAGAGTGGGAGGAAATCTTCACCAGTGATTCATCTGACATAGCATTAATCTCAAGAATATATAGACTACTCAAAAAACAAAGAAGAAAACAAAAGACCTCCTCAAAAAATGGAGTAAAGAGCTGAACAGAGACTTAAGCATTGAAGAAGGAAAGATGGCTGAGAAATATCTTAAAAAGTGTTCAACATCATTAATAATTAAGGAAATGCAAAGTAAAATCACTCTCATATATCATCTCACTCCCATATGACTGGCTAAGACCAAGAACACAAAAGACACCAAATGCTGGAGAGGTTGTGAGGAAAGGGGAAGACTCATTCACTGCTGGTGGGAATGTAAACTTGTACAACCATTATGGAAAGCAGTGTGGAGATCCCATAAAAGACTAAAAATACCCAGCCATACCACACCTGGGTATATGCCCACAAGACTCATCCTACCAGAAAAATGCACATCCATGTTTATTGCAGCTCTCTTCACAATAGCACAGAGCTGCAACCAACCCAAATGCCCCTCAACTGAGGAGTGGATGACAAAAATGTACATCTACACAATGGAGTACTACTCAGTGGTAATGAAAAATGACATCATGAACTTTGCAGGTAAATGGATGGAACTTGAAGGCATTATGCTAAGTGAAGTAACACAGTCCCAGAAAAACAAGCGGCAAATGGTCTCCCTCATTTGTGAATGCTAACACCAAATCCCCAGATAAAAGGCTGGGGAGATGGCTCAGTGGTTAAGAGCACCAACTGCTCTGGAAGAGGACCCAGTTTTGATTCTCAGTACCCACATGGTGGCTAATAACCGGTCTTGGGCCAGGCATGGTGGTGCATGCCTTTAATCCCAGCACTCAGGAGGCAGAGACAGGAGGATCTCTGTGAGTTCAAGGCCAGCCTGATCCTGGCCAGCTATGCCTAAAGGGAGATCCTGTCTCAAAACACCAAAAAAAGGCAAACTGAACAACATTATTGTTATATTTTTGTTTATCTGAAAGCAATTATGTCGTTATAATATAAATCTCTTAACAGGCTCTAGAATTGATCCACCACTTACTTTCAGACTCTGTAATTACTGTATATGAGTGGAAAGTATGTATGCATATTTTAGAGTGATATAAGATTAAAGGAGAAAAAAAATTCCTGAAATAAATATAGAATCAGAAAAAAATCCCAGATAATCAGAGCAAACCTGAGTACAAATAGCAATGCTAAGATCAAATAATACCAAATGTTAGAGAGGATGTGGGGAAAGGAGAATACTCCTTCAGTGTTGGTGGGATTACAAACTTGCACAAACACTAAGGAAAGCAGTGTAGAGAATTCTTGAATGAGCCTACAATGTGGTCCAATTCCTTGGCATACTTTCAAAGAACTAATCCTCCTGCAGAGATACTTGGGCTTCCATGTTTATTGCTGCACTTTTCTTTTTTTAATACAATACTTTTTTTATGTTTTTGTATTTCAGACATCATTTTTCAGTTCAGTTTAGACACATTCCCCTTTCCCTTCCTCTCACCGCACCCCAGTTCATGCATTCTGCCATACATATCCTGCATCTTTCTCTCAGGCTTTTTAAAGCTTTTCTCTGCAAAGGTTTATTGTTCTGGGCATATATTAGTCCATTCTTTGACCCAGTCCTTATGTGGTTGTTGTCCCCTCCCAAATGTATTGCTCCAAAATATGCCTATATAAATGTCTTATATGTATGAGAATTATATACTCCAGGAATAAATTGTATATTAAGTCTGATGTACATTTAATGGTTCACATTTTCCCTTTAATTTTATATTACTTTAAAATATGAATATATACCTCTGCCAAAATACACTATTTACCATGTCTGAAAGTAAGTGGTGAGTTAATTCTAGGGCTCATTAAGAGATTCACATTATAACATCACAGTTTCTTTCAGATAGAAATAAATATAACAATAATGTTGTTCAGCTTGCTTTTCAATTGGGGGATTTGGTACTAGTATCAACAAATGAGGGAAATCATTTCCCATTTGTTTTGTGGGTACTGTGTTAATTCACTTAGCATAATGGCTTCTAGTTCCATCCATTTACCTGTGAAGTTCATGATGCCATCTTTCTTTATTGCTGAGTAGTACTCCATTGTGTAGATGTACCACATTTTTGTTATACACTCGTCAGTTGAGGGGCATTTGGGTTGGTTCCATGTCTTCCCTATTGTGAAGAGAGCTGAAATAAATATAGGTGTGCATATATCTTTGCAGTAGGAGTCTTATGGATATCTACCCAGGAGTTATGTGGCTGGGTCAGGTGGTAGGCACATTTTAAGTATTTTAAGGGTTCTCCACACTGCTTTCCACGGTTTGTATGAGTTTTCATTCTCACCAGCAATGGATGAGTGTTCCCCTTTCCCCATAATCTCTCCACCATTTGGTGCCCTTTGTTTTCTTGATCTAGCCAGTTTATCAAGATGAGATGATATCTTAGAGTGGCTTTAATTTGTATTTCCTTAATTATTTTTTATTTATTTTTTTCCACATAAATTTATTTTTATTTTTTTAACAAATCTAGACCCGTGTTTCCACCCATTCCCCCACCCCGCCAGAGCTCATGCATTCTGCCAAACATGATTTTCATCTCTTAGTCTTTCTCAATATTCTCCATGAGGAAGTTGACTTCTTTGAGCAGAAGTTCACTGTTTCAGTCAGTTCTTTATGCAGTCCTTTCTGTTGTTGTTGTTGTTGTTGTTGTTGTTGTTGTTGTTGTTTCCAATATGCATTACGCCCATCTGCTTTGGACAAACGCTCAGGGAGCCCTACACAAGAAATACTTACAACTGGGTAATTGGCACTAGCATCCACAGATGAGGGATACCATTCATCATTTGTTATTCTGGGACTGCGTTACTTCACTCAGCATGATGTCCTCTAGCTCCAGCCATTTTCCTGCAAAGCTCGTGATGTCGTCTTTCTTTACTGCTGCATAGAGCTCCAGTGTGTAGATGTACCATATTTTCTCTATCCACTCATCAGTTGAGGGGCATTTAGGTTGGTTCCAGCTCCTTGCTATTGTGAAGAGAGCTACAATAAACATGGCCGTGCAAGTATCTCTGTGGTGGCAAAAGTCTTGAGGGTACATGCCCAGGAGTGGTATGGCTGGGTCGGGTGGCAAGTTCATTCTAAGTCTTCCAAGGGTTCTCCACACTGCTTTCCATAGTGGCTGTACGAGTTTACATTCCCAGCAGCAGTGGATGAGTGTTCCCCTTTCCCCACAACCTCTCCAGGACTTGGTATCATTTGTTTTCTTGATCCTAGCCAGTCTTATTGGAGTAAGATGATATCTTAAAGTGGTTTTTAAGTGTGTTTCCTTAATCAATAGTGATGTTGAACACTTCTTGAGGTTTTTCTCAGACATCTCTAATTCCTCACTTGTGAAGTCTCTGTTCAGTACTTTGCTCCATCTATTG
>VZQC01008107.1:168167-261426 GCA_009823505.1 Rhizomys pruinosus
TTTTTTCATTTTCTCTGCTGTTTTCTTTAGTATTTCTACTTCTTTTTGGAGCTTCTCTATCTCTTTTTGTAGCTCTTTGGTTCGCTGGTTGGTTTCTTTATCTTTTTCAGCATGGGATCTTTTCAGTGTTTCTACTTCCTTCCGGAGCTTGTCATTCTCTCTCTCTTGGTCCTTCTTGAGTTCCTCATTCTCGTTTCTTAGTTCCTTAATTTGTTCTTTATGATCTTGTAGTTCTTTAAATATGTTCACAATTGTGTTTCTGATGTCTGTGTCCTGGGGCATCCCCAGAGGGATCCCACTGCAGGAGTCTTCCATAGGTTTGGTAAAGCTTGGCACAGTATTATCCTGCCCCTTTCCAGTGTTGTCTCTTCTTCGTGATCCTGGCATATGGGCTTCTCCTTGCCTGTATTCCAATGTGAGTTCTAAATGCCTCTTCACTGTGTTGAAGGCTTGCTTTGCTTACCTCCTTCAGATGCCTCTTCGTAATCCCAGTTGGTGGGGGGAGTACCTTCCTCTGGGCTCAGGTGATCTCAGATCTCAAGAGTCACACAAGCCTATCTTTAATACTGGCTGAGAGGATAACTCCACCCCCACACCCACAGAATCCAATCAAGCCAAAGACTGAACCTTTAATCCCAGCTGGGAGGATAACTCCGACCCTGCAGCCACAAACGCCAATCAAGCCAAAGACAGCTGGACCAAGGGGTCAACAATCAGCTCTGCTGAGGCACCCAGTTCCTACCTGTCTCCCACTCTTCTTTCCGCTGGGCTCAGGAGATCTCAGATCTTCCTTAATTATTAATGATGTTGAATACTTAAGATGTTTCTCAGCCATCTTTACTTCCTCAATGGTGAAGTCTTTGTTCAGCTCTTTACTACATCTTTTGAGTGAGTCATTTGCTTTCTTACTCCTTTGTTTTTTGAGTAGTTTATATATTCTGGATGTTAATGCTCTGTCAGATGTATTACTGATGAAGATTTCCTCCCACTCTATGGGCTTTCTCTTCACTTCCTTGATTGTTTCTTTCACTGTACAGAAGCTTTTGAGTTTGATGAGGTCCCACTTGTCAATTGTTGACCTTATTTCCTGTGCAGCTGCTCTTTTATCTAGAAAGTTTTTTCCTACTCCTATGTCTTGTAGATTTCTACCAAGGTTTTCTTCTTTCACCTTCAGATTTTGGGTTTCACGTTGAGGTCTTTCATACATGTGGAGTTGATTTTTGTACAGGGTGAGAGGTAGGGGTTTATTTTTGTTCTTCTACAAATGATGATCCAGTTTTGGCATCACCATTTGCTGAAGATGTTATCTTTCTTTCAATGAGCTTTTTTGGGGAACTTTATTGAGTATGAGGTGGCTGAAATTGTATGAGCTCATGTTTGGAACTTAGATTTTGTTCCATTGGTCAATGGGTCTGTTTTTGTGCAAATACCAGGCTGTCTTTATGACTATAGCCCTATAGTATCACTTGAAGTCTGTATTGAATTTTTCTCAATAGCTAAGAAATGGAAGCAACCTAAGTGTCCTTGGTTGAGGTGTGGATAATGAAAATGTGGCACATTTACACAATTGAGTTTTATTCCATGGTAAGGTAAGATAAAATCATGAAATTTGCAGGTAACTGGGTCAAACTGAACTATAAACTGTTATTCTAAGTGAGACAAGACAGACTCAGAAGAACAAATAACATATGTTCTCCTTCATTTGCAGATCTTAGCTTCAAATCCCTATATGGGAGCATATATCTTTTTGTTAATTACAGGAGCCAGGAAAGTGGAAAGGATTCCAGTATGTAAAGAGAAAGAAGGAGCCTGAGAGAGAAGAACAGTAGGAGATAATATTACCAAGTGAGAAACTGGTAAAACTAGGGGTAGTTTTATGGAAGGGTGTGCTGGATAGCTGTAGTGTCAACTTGACACACCTGGGTTGAGGGAGCCTCAGTTGGGGAATTGGCTCCATTGGATTGGCCTGTGGCCACATCTGTGGAGTATTGTCTTGATTGTCAAGCAGTGTGGGAGGGCCCATCCCACAATGAGTGGTGCCACCCTGGGCAGGTTGGTGTGTACAGTATAAGAAGGCAGGCTGGGCATGAGCCGGGGGAGCAAGCCAGTGAACAGCATTCCTCCATGGCCCATGCTTCAGCTCCTGCGTCCAGGATCCTGCCCTGAGCTCCCTAAGTGATGAACTGTGACCCAGAATATGTAAGATGAATAAACCCTTTCCTCCCCAAGTTGGTGTCGGTCAGAGTGTTTTGTCACAGCAATGGAAGACAAACTAGAACAGAGGGGAAGAGGAATCGTCATACAAGGAACCATGGTGGTAAAAAAGGAAGAAGGAGCTCAAGAAGAGGGGTGTGTGAGATCCATATTATCAAGGCAGAAATTGAGAAGATGGGATACTTTAACTTGGGAGAGAGGACAGAGGATTGGACAGGGAGCTAGAGTGGAGAGATAAATAACTAAGTCACTGTGAAAAAAAAAACAGATGGAAATATATTATTTCAAAAGCCTGATGAGAAATAACACATACAAATATCTGTGCATGATTCCATGTATACAGCTGAACAACATGTAACAAGAAACAGTGCCAGACAGAAGAAACTTCTCTATAAGTATTTGGCCAGGGCAGACTCTCAAAATTACAAAGTCACTTGCCTTAGCCTTTGATTGCCTCCAAGAACATAAGACTCTATTGCTGAAGACAGGACATAATTTGGACCCAAGATTTGGGGAAAAATGAAACTGGACCTGACCTGGAAGCCACCTCCCTGAAGACCAGCTCTCATGGTTTTGGGTGACACTACAAAAGCTGCTAATAGATAAGTTCAATTGATGACTGAACCCCAGCTTTAAGGTCTAATAATCACCCAGTGACTGACACAACAAACTACATTGGGGCAATAATGGCGCTTTTTTCTTGGAATAAATCAATAGCTATCTAACTGTACTTAAATCACACTCAGTGATAGTACCACTTGATGTGGAACTGTGAACATAGCCAAATACACAAGGCTGGAGCAGTTATTGAAACTAGAAAGAACTCTAAGACTGTCCCATCCATAGACAAATACAATTTCTTACTATATGCTAAATATGGATCCTTAAACTTACATGTGAGTATGTCAGTCACCACTCATCAATAAATGGAGATTATTACAGTGTTCTCAACAGTCACACAGAGAATAATTATCTATGAAATCCAGAATCTCATTCTGGTTGCTGATATGACCCTCATGCCTAGGTGTGTAGCAGGTACTTTTAGGTCCCTAAAGCTTATAGTAAGGTAAATAAAATTAGTCAAGATCTCAGAGCCAGTGCCAAAGGCTCTCCATCAGAACCTCAACCTCACATCAGCCCACAGTGTTGCTCAAATGTACCATGCAATGAAACCTTAAATTCTTTTTTTAATATTTTTATTGAATTTTTGTGCAATTCATATATTTCTCAGTCCAATTTAGAAAAATTCCCCTTTCCATGCCTCCCACTCTACCCCAAGTTCATGCATTTTGCTATACATATCTTGCAACTTGTTTTTCAGTCTTTTTAAAGTTTTTTCTATGCAGAGGTTTACTGTTTTGTGCTGAAGTTTACTGTTCCAAGAAGTTCTTTGACCCAGTCCTTTTGTTGTTTTTCCCTCCAATATGTGTTGCTCCAAAATATGCATATAAGTTCTTCACACATAAATCAAAATATGACGTCTAAAAGTAAACTGTATGTTAACTCCAAAACATGTTTAGCAATTGAAATTCCCCCCTTTAATTTTATATTACTATAAAATATGCATATATACCTTCCCCCCATATACCACAATTACACAGTCTGAAAATAAGTGGTAGCTTAATTCTATATCCCATTAAGGTGGCAGTTATATATACATTGCTCAAAAACCTTAAATTCTTTAATGAAGAGTTTCCATTGCTCTAATTGACAAGTGAATGGACATGGACAGTTCATTCACATATTTCTAGTTGTACAATTTTTGCTCCATATCTACTATATCAAGGAGTCTTCCTCATTGAAGCATTATATAATATGTACTAAAAGTTCCTCTGTCTAAGTTATACTGAATTTTATTTAGTTACATTGCTTTAGGTGTCTTGTAGACTCTGGGAAATGGATAAGAGCCTACTGCCAGGCTGTGCATCGAACAGGACTCAAGCAATGTGGTTGTGGGATTTAGCAAATGAAACAGAAAACAAAATCAGCTACAGAAAAAGGGAACACAATTTTATTTTAGAAAAGTATGCCCATGCAATATTGGCAGGGTACTTCTTAAAAGAATTTAGTAATTATTTATCTAAAATTTAAAATTACCTGGACTTTTGTGTTTTATCTGGTAGCTGCCCCTAGGAGCAGGGATGCTGTCTAATGATAACACACATCACTACTTCTTGGCACCCAAAACAATTAAAACTGCAAGCTGAAACTCTACTATTGTCTCCCTAAGGGAAAAAATGGAGTGATTTTACAATACATTTGTTAGAAGATTTATTGTTTCCTGCTGTTCATTGTTACAACACTTTTGCTTGATTTCAAAGTCTAACATTTGTGTATGAATCCCAGCTTCAAGGGTTCCTGGCAACCACAAGCTTTATGTTTTCTGGATTTGAAGACAAGCCTCACAAGTTAGGCAGTTAATAAAAATAGTGCATTCAAAATTAAGGAAGCTAAACATATCAATGACCAATGCGCACTGTCCCAAGAGTTGAAAATGTGCAGATTTATCAATTTATTTGATTCAAGAATACTCAAAGTAAAATATTTGAAACATATTACATAATTTCTTTTCAAATAATAATTAAAATGTCTCTAATATTTCTCCCACTCTGCAAAATTGTTTACTGTTGTGGATTGTCGATTTTCTCCATGTAGGATTTTTCAATGAAGAAATCTTGTCCCAACTTGTTGAAAATATTTTTTATAATAAAGAACGTTCTAACGTGCTGTTTTCTTATAAATCTTTTCTAACTAGATATCTTTCTCCTTAATAAGAGCAAATTTTATAATTACAGAAATCTCAAACTTTTTTATTTCATTAATTCTGAGGAATGACAGGATATATGGAGATTTTAAGAGCAGGCCTAGAGGGTCTGGGAGCTAGAGACTTGAGGCCCCACCACTGGCTCATGCAAGCTTAATACAGAAGCCCTATCCAGGAACATGCACTGTGCAGTCTCTTATTCTCTACCCTTTGGCCAGTTGTGGACTTCTGGTTCACTGACTTCTGTTCCATGAGAAATCTTTTTTGATAAAATTGAGAGCTTCTCTCCACACCATTTTCCAGTATGTTCTGTGACCTTTATGTATAAAGGTTCCATAGTAGATGTATCACTAACAGCTGGGCAACTCACACATTGTTATCTGTGTGTGTGTGTGACCAGTTGTAGAAACCTGTAATAATCTCCATATGTTGCAAAAAGAAACGTCTTTGATAATTGGTGAATGGAATAGTTTTCTGTAAATCTAAGGTTCTCTATTGAGCATACAGCAAGAAATTATGCTTTCTAGGGATGGGAGAGGGTAGGATTTTCTCTAGTCTCTACAACCTCTCCAGCCATGTGTACTTAGCTGTGTTTACAGTGCCACTCGTGGGTTCCCTCCCATTTAGTAGGCTTTAAGTACAATCTGATAGCTGTTGAGTTGTGGCTACTGGGCGTTAAAGCTGGGGGTGGAACATTGATTGATTTTTCTCTCTTGGCACATTGCATAATGTGTTCTAAAACAATGAGAGACAGTCTTCAGGTAGGAGACTTCCAGGTCGGTTCCAGCTCCATTGCTCCAAGCCTTGTGTTCAAAGTATGTGCTGTCTTCAGCAATTTGACCTTACCTTCAAGTTCTGGGAGATAATCAAGGGCCTGTGCTATTTTAGAAGTCTCTTGAACTACCCTGACCAACAGCTCTAAGAGAGGTTTCCCCTGCCCGACAATATTAGTGTTCAGCTATGCACATGAAATCATGCACAGATTTTTATGTGTATGTTTCGGTGGGTGTTTGAATTATTAACACATTCCATCTAGTTTTTCAGACCAGCTAAACATTGCTTATCTTTCATCTCTCTCCCTCCCTAAGATTCCCTCCTCCCTCCCCAAGTAAACATCCCATTTCCCCATTTTCTCCTTGCTAGCACCTTTCTGCTCTGATGTCCCTACTCATGAACTCTTTCTCTTCCCTTCACCCATCCCAGTTAAATAGCCCCATTCCCTCCTCAGTACCTTCTGTCCCCCACTATCCCCCTCTCAGGTTTTTTTTTGCCCTTTCCTCCAAGGCTCCTTTTAGTTTCCCTGGCTCCTGGAAGTCACATCAGGATACATACTCACATATAAGGATTTTGTGTTAAGATCCACAAATGGAAAATAATATACATTGCTTGCTATTCAGAGTTTCTGCCCCTTAGTAGAACACTTTTAATTTCCATCCATTTACCTTCAGATTTCATGATTTCATCTTTCTTTACTGTTAAATAGAACCCTATTGTGTAACTAATGTATCACTTTTTCATTATCCATTCCTCAGTTGAAGGATATTTAACTTTTTAAACTTTATATTTTATGTGAATGATTGTGATGCCTATATGTATGTAAGTTGTACCCATGTCATGAAGACTCAAAAGAGGTCAGAAGAAGGAGCTGGATGTCCTGGAACGGGAGTTACAGAGGGATCATATCAAACCTCTGTCTTCTGCTAGAACAGGCGGTGTTCCTAACCACTGAGCCATCTCTCCAGCCCCACATTCACTTTTGATGCTATCATAAATAATGTTCTTTATTTCCTTTTCCCACCTAGATGATGATTTGTGAACATAAACACAACTGATAATTTCCTCTTTTGTTATTATTAAATTTGTTCTTTCACAATTTCACAGGGAACCTCATGCATACTGGTCACTCGCACCCCACTAATGTGCCCCATCTCCCTACTGCCCCTGTCTGCACACCTTCATTATAATATCTTTCGCAATATGATATCTGTTCATTTTTTATAACCCTCTGTGTTAACCTGGGGCCATTTTGTACAGCATATATTTACCTACAGCAGTAAGTGCAGAACCCTGTGAGTTACTACCTGATACCTGACTAACTGGTAGCAAGGCGCACTTTGTGCAGGCCCAGAGCATGTAACTGCAGTTCTTGTCAGCTCATGATTGCAACATGTGTATGCGCTCTATCAGCCAGCCCTTCGTCCAGTCTTCTGGCTCTTACACACAGTTTCCCTTCTTATCTTGCAATATTCCTCGAGCCTTGGTGTGAGTGGTGTAAAATCAAACTATAGGTTAATTGTAAAACATATTTAGAGATTCACAGTTTAAATGTAAGCTTGTATACAGGTAAAATGTAACTTTACATTTCTAATTTATGTAGATGGTTGAAGTATATTTTAATATACTTAAAAAAAGATTTGTTCTCTCATAAACCTTAGAACTTCCTCAGTTCTAAGGAAGTAATGAATCTTTGAATTCAGTGGATTTAATTGTAAAGACAGGCTTCTCATATTGAGGATGAAAGTAGCCACTGTTTATCATATAGGTATAGATACTAAATTAAAGCCTACTGTTGATATTTAACTCTGACATCTTTGAAAATTTCATGTAGTCATTAATAATTTGCTGAGGAAACTTCTCATTTTAAGAATACATGTAGACTACACATCCCAAACACTTTATGCTAAATCTATACAGTCATTTAGATACAGAATACTTTCATTAAGCCAACAAGATGTGTTTTATTTCCTTTTGGGGGGGGTCTTTTGAGACAGGTTCTCCTTGTAGCTCCAGCTGTCCTGGAACTCACTATGTAGAATAGGGAGACCTTGAACTCACAGAGATCCACCTGCCTCTGTCTCCCAACTGCTAGGATTAAAGGCATGTGCCACCATGCTCAGCATGTTTTACTTCTTAATAGTCAATATCTTTCCAAACCTTGGAAAGGTTTTCCAAACCTTGGAAAATTGACTATTGTTCTTGACAATAAAGGATACAATTTATTTTTATGACTTTGCATTTTCAACATAATATATATATATATATATATATATATATATATATATATATATGTATATTGAATCACACAGAGAAACTGAGAATAAAGACCTCATAACGTTAATTGTTTTAAGCCCTTACAAAATTTCTTATACCAGTATTATACAAAAAATTACTTGAAAATATGGTTTTTATAAAACATGTACTATATTAAAATAATAATGTTATGACTAATTATGTTTATTCATAGACTAAAGTCTTTATAATGCAAAGTATGAACATTAATTAGCCACATAAAGATAAAAGAGTCATTGAATAATCATTTTCATAGGTACAATAAAAATGAAGAATATGCAAGTGCTTTATATGCATAAAAAAATCACCATGAGCAATGGGCACTAGTAAAATGGGACCAGATGTGAATGTTTTATAACCTGAATTACATGTTCTACAAAAAAAAAAAACTACAGTGCAGCCAAATCTCTGATTTAGTGAAATATTCCGTGTTCTTCTATATTTTACTGTAATACATAGTAAGTACAACAAGTCAATAAGTTAAATGCATTTAAAATGCTTTGAAAATTGAAATAAGACTTTGGTTATTTACAAAATGACAGGATTATTTTCTACATAATATCCAACTTCTAATTAACTGATCTATATCAAGTAGTAGTACTCTAAGATCAAAATAAGCATAAGCACCTCATGTACATACAAGCTTCAGTGAATAATAATTTCTGTGATAATACTCCTACTAACATCAAAACTTAATGAATAACTAGTATGTAGTACATATTTTGAAACTAAGTTGAAAGACATGAGAGACAAACTTGGTCCAGAACAACTCAAAGGATATAGCACCATACTGGGTCGCTAGATTAGGTACTGTAAGTTTTCAGAGTTCAAAATGAAAGTTTGCAGTGGATATTGTGAAATATTTTGAATTATAATTCATAATAGTTACAAATAAACTTCTCTTTAAAATTCCAATGACTAGACCTTTACAGTTATGGAATGTGAAAATAAATATCAGTTATATATGGATCCATGTAGTCAACTTTTAGATTTTATTTTAAATTTTAGGTGTATGAGTGTTTCGTCTATGTGTATGTAAGTGGACTACATGTGTGCCTGGTACCCAGAGAAGCCAGAAGAAGGCATCAAAATCCCTGAAACCACAGTTACAGATGGATATCTGCCACCATGCTGGGAACCAAACCCAGGTTTCAAGAAGACAGTGCTTTTAAATACTGGGCCATTTCTCCAGCCCACATTTAGTCATTTTTGTAAGTGTATATAATGACATATGTTGTGAACATTAACAAATAGTTAAGAAAAGAATCTGCAGTTCAGTTCTTTACTTTTCTGTTATACTCCAAAATCGCATGGTGATTCCAAATAAAAATTATTATTAATAAACTCTCCACTGACACATCTGTTTGATCTTGCATCAATATTGTTGAAATTAAAAATTAGGAAACAATGGATTTGCAAACGGATTTTCCACCCAGTGAGTTGGATCGTTATTTTCTCATCACTTACATCAATATTGTGAATTGCTCCTTTGGAGCCTCTGAGATTTTTACATCCCAACACAATCTATGATAATAAATTACAAGAAGATTCGAAGTTTTCCATTGCTTTGTGAGGGGTAGGAATGGTGATTTCAAAAGGGTAGGAAAAATTCTGTTTAGCAATGCAGACAGCCATAGATAGAAATGTTGTAGGCAAAGTTAACATAATAAATGAATGTTTGGGCATTAAATCCCTCACAACTTACTCATTTCATGAAATTCTTAGATCGTTTTATGGAATGGTGTGGTGTAAACATACTTTTGTTTTATGTTAGCTTCCCTAAGATGAACTGTATTTTCTTCAGCTTTCCTTCACCCCCATGGTTCAACATACTGAAGTAATCAGGGTTTTATAGTATACATAGCACTTCTTTCCACCAACACTTAATCCACTTGTAACCTAGTTTTGACTCAAAGCAACAGAATAGGCATGTTGATACACTGGGATCTTTTCTATTATATAAAAATGCTTTATTTTTTAATTTTAAATTTCAAAACAGTTTCATGTGCAAGAAAAAAATAATGAATTTCCTGGAGTTCACAGTTGGAGGAGATGTTACATGCATACACTCATATTTTCGTTCAGATATGGATGTCAGTCTTCAGATGCTGCAGTATAATTACCACAACTGAAAATATTTGTAATTTATTAAATACTGAGAATTTACTTCTCATGTGTAGTTGGCACATTAATAACCTAAACTTGAAAAAATAAACATGAAAATATATGTTCCATCTTTGACTTCAAAGTAAATGATCAGAATAAACTCAGAAGATGAAGCCAGGTAATTCCCAACTCTAGCCCTGTTTAACCCCATCTGGGAATATTTTTTAAAGGTGATTCATGTGTGTTTTTTTATGTGTATGAATGTATTGTCTGCATGTAGGTTTGTCCACCCATGTCCTGCAATGCCATGGAGGTCAGAAGAGGGTGTCAGATTCTCCTCGAACTGGAGCTAAAGATGGTTCTCAGCCGCCATGTGGGTGCTGGGGATAGAACCTGGGTCCTCTTCAAGAGCAGTAGGTGCTCTTAACCTCTAGGCCATCTCTCCAGTCCCGGGGAATTTTGATTTTACCCATGCTACACACCTTTGCAATATGGAAAGAATCATATGGAAAAGCAACACAGACATTTCCAGGAGAATGCTGTTTGCACATAACCAAACACTTTTACATTAGTCTGTTTCATCATTGAGCTTTACTGTGTTTACATATGCATTGTGCAAGTCAGCTAGCTTCTCTTATGAATGGACAACTTTTTTTGAATGTTCACATAAATCAGTGTAGAGTAGTGGATGAAAATGTGTTTTGTTTCAGAATGTGTAAACTTGTATTGATGTTATCTCAACAAGAATATTTCTCATTTAGAAAATTCAAACAAATAAAGTGTCTATGCTAATGGCTTTGAGAGAAATGAAGCAGGATGTGGCTTTTGAAGAAGGTGTTAATATCTGTCATTCTCTTTAGATGGAATTTCAATCGCTACGAACTAGGAGACTGAATCTACATTTCAAGTACACTTAGGCCTGTGTTGTTGGCTTGTTAAACATGTAGATCTTCATATATGCTTGATTTAAGTGTTATGGAGACTATTCCACAAAATAAATTGTCACTACTTTCGATTTAAATTGGGGTCTGGAAGGCTCTATGTAACAGCATGCCTGATAATTGGTTCTATTATGAAGTACTGTCGATAAAGGTTTTTCATACACCAAACAAAATGATTAATACTCTTTTCCAGCAAAAGAATATATTGTAGTGCTTTGGCAGCAAAAATTTCTCATGTCTCTTTACATAAAATAAATCCATAAAATAAATTCAGTAATCTTGATACCAAAGCTTTAACTCAGGGAAATATCTCTCAACAATGTGATTCCTCATTTGGGAGAGAATACTGGAGAGGAATTTTTAACAAGAATAAAGTCAAATATTTCTATGTAAATAAGCTTAATGAAATGTCTTTTTAATAAGTCAAATAATGCATTTGGTTCCTTTGTTACTTTTTAATTATGTTGTGCATTTCACTCTGTGGCTCTGGGGCTTTTAAAATATCTTAGAAAAAAGTTAGGATATACTAGAAAGAAATACTTCATTGTAGCAAATAAAAGTCCCAGGATGAGAAAAGGGTTGCCTCTCTCTGAGTTGTTGGTCAGTGGGATACCATAGACACCCCCCCCCAAACATTGCAGGCTATTGTCACTGCCCCTGGTTACCTTCCAGAGCCTATTGGTATGAATCTATTACTACAGACAGCACATTCATGAGTCATAAAACTTGAAAATATCAAGTAGTTACTGGCTGGAAACTTCTTCCTTACTGTATAGCTGTCATGGTACTGGAAGCTGCTGTGCTTGATACCAGAGGCGATTTTCATCAATTTTACATAGCTAAAAATCACAATACTGACTGGCCTGGCAAGCTAGGCCCATTAGCACAGTGGCAAGAATGCTTTGGGAGAAACTGCAGTGGTTTGAATATAATGTTTTTCATGATTCCAAGTAGCTGAACATTTGGTCCAAGGTGTTGAAGCTGTTTGGGAAGGTTCAGGAGCAGTGAACTTGCTGGAATGAGTACGATCACTGGGGCAGGCTTGGAGAGCATATGGCCTCTTCTTCTTTTCAGTCTGTGTCCTGCCTCCTATGAGTGCTTGAGGGTGTGAGCCCTCAGTTTTTGTCTTCTGCCCCCATGCCTCTACACCATGTTGGACTCTTAACCCTCTGGAAATTAAAGCCAAATAAACTTCTGTGGTTTTTCCACGGTCAAGATGTCTATCACAATAACAGAATATACATAGCAGAGAAACCACCCTCTTGTTGGATTTCAGGCCCACTCTAGGAAATGGAATCCATTCCTGGCACCTATATAAGGACTGAAAACCTGTGGCTAAAAAGGGGAAGGCCCTAGAAGAGAACCTACTATGAATACTGTACTAAATTAACAGAGGATTAATCCCCCAAAGACGTATTGCTCTCCCTGTTAATTAGTGCATCTCTCAACCCTCATGGAAGAAGCTTCTTCTTACAGTGCATGGCGGTTATCCTAGAGACCACAGGTGGTCAACATGCAGAGAATAAGAGACGCTGGTGCAAACCATACCAACAGGGACATGGGTGCCGAATACTTCTCCCCTAGGCTCAGATGAGGGGGCAGAAAGATTGCAAAAGCCAGAGTTGGCGAGGACGCTGCTTTCCAGACAGTAGTGCAGTTGCTCATATGAACTCACAACTATTGCAAAGGCAAATTCAAGACATTTTCAAGCTCAAGACCCATACAATTTTAGGATGGAGGTGGGGAGGAAATTCCTGAGCATGAAGTTCCACGCCAATCTGAGAAGCGATCGACATATGGTAGTTGCTGGGGCAGGAAGAGTCAGTTTTCTTTAAGTGTTTCAGGTGCTGGACCACATTTCAGGGCTACACCCAAAGTGTTTTTGTAGAACATCGTAGATTTATTAGAGGGACCAGAAGAACACGGAGTTGAGTGAGTTAGAGAGTGCTGAGTTCTGGTAATGTTGAGAGGGAGGCCATGATGAAAATAAATTTTATGAGGATCTCAAATAAGAAAATAAATTAGAACTTAGGATTGCCTCAAAAATCATAAAATCTAATCACTTTTCATTCACAAAATTCTAAGTATCAGCTTTTCATCAGCAACTAAAAGTCAAAACTTAAATGTGGTTGTGTATGTCTGACTCATTATTTCTGGGTATCATCAGACAAAAGAATTAAGCTCCTTAATCTCCAGTTTCATCATCAATAATATGATGATAGTATTCATCTACCGTGTGGGTTTGTAGAGGAATTGAACAAGATTATACATATAATAAATTTAATAAGACCTTGAGAACATGACAAGTATTGAATGAACATTAACTGTTATCTGATCCAAATATCCAGTAGGCTTCCACACCTCAGAAGCAAGTGCTTTTCAGGTTCATTCATTTAATTCATTTCTCAGTGCTTGCAGTATGTCACCACTATTTGACACAAAGATGAATGAAACAGACTCCACTTGTCTTGGCTGTGGTCCTAGAAGCAGAGCCTGAGATGGGAGCTTATGAAAGTGATTTATTAAACAATACTTTTAGTAGAAAATGGAATGAGAGGAAGGTGCATAAGCTATTGATGGGAAAGAACCATGAAACAACAAAGTGTCAGGGAATGACAGGCCAGCTTTACCCTGACCCCAAGGGATCTCTGATATATGAAATGTATATTGTTCTTACTCTAATCATGAAATACTGGGACTTTGTACATTGCTCATGAGAAAGTTTCTTTAAAAACTGAAAGTGAAACCTCTTAACCTAGATATGATAGGACAAGACTGTGAGAAATGCATTGGCTCTATAAATCAAAATAATAAAAGTGCCTGGGAGAACACTCTGAACCACAGAAAACTCTGTGACATGATCCCGTGTACCAGCACCAAACAGCTACAATGGATAGACATGAAACTACTGTCATAATCTCAATTTACTGTGCAAATGATCTAAGAAAGCAATAGATTTCCACAACACACAGTTTTCTCCATTAAGCTCTTTTACGACACTAAACTTTAGTCCCTAAAAAGCCTCACAATCCCACACACCTCCCACCCAGATAAATCACACTTTCTGAATGAAGTCAACGTATGGTTCATTTCTAGAGACTCTCCAGCCACTAACTCAGATCTCCTCTGTGGCCTAATGCTACCTATGCACAAAGATCTCACGATTATCACACAGCACTATAATCACCAGTTGATAGTTTTGCTTTTTAACTAACCTGAGACTCCTAATCTATGAGAATAGCATCTTATTATTCAACTTTGAAAGAATTAATATTAGTGTTTAACACACCTTTACTGGCTTAATGAAGTTCAGTGAGTAATTGGTGCTTTGAAAAATAAATGACCTCGCATATTCTGGTACTATGAAAATCTATAATCCCTCCCAGTTATGTGTGAAGTATATTTTTATCCTTAGGTTGCTAAATGCCTGTGATTTTGTGATAATCATTTATTATCAAATAGGTAAAGTCAAGGTTTAGAAATGTTTCTGTCATAATTCTAGAGACCTTTAACACATTCATCTAAAGGGAGGTTCTACAGAAGAACAGGGAGAACTGATTTTGCTGGATTTTTTTGAATCAGATAACAAAAGCAAAGGCATTAATTATAGAAATATAAAAACCAGCATATAAGAGTAATTTTCTAAGACATAATTTGGCTGGTGAAGATATCAATCTAAGCAGTGGAATAAATCGATTCATCCTGGCCTGTTACTGAGAAGAATTGCTGTCCCAGATTCCCTTGAAATCCAAAATTCATTCCCAAGAGATAGTTTTAAATAAATTAGGAGTAAGCTAACCATAATAAATTTAGTTAAGGTTTTATACTTAGCTGGAAACTTATAAACCCAAGAAATTCTAAAAAGTTTACAGAAGAACCCTTAGTTGTAATTTTTATTTTATTTATTTATTTTGTATGTGTATGAATGTATTCTCTGCATGTAGGTTTGTGCGTCCATGTCGTGCAATGCTGTGGAGGTCAAAAGAGGGTCTTGGGTTCCCCTGGAACTGGAGTTCTCCTGGAATTGGAGTTACAGACGGTTCTCAGCTGCCATGTGGGTGCTGGGGATGGAACCTGGGTCCTCTGCAAGAGCGGTCAGTGCTCTTAACCACTAGGCCATCTCCCCAGCCCCTTAGTTGTAATTTTTTACGAGCGCATATTGACTATGGTTGGTAAGATTGTATTTTTCAATTTACATTTCCTATGTAATTGTTACTTTTGTTTTATAAATTGCAAAGTTTTCATGGAGAATTCTTATGGGCCACAAAACTAAGAAAATTGAACACTCCATGAGCCCATGAAATATGGTCATTGATGTGAATTCACAAATTCAGGAACAAAACAAGAGTGCAGGAATATTTTTAGTCGCATAGGATTTCTGGATCAAAGTGGGAATGACAGTGTTTGACAGTGCTGGTTGAAGTTCAGGAAGACCATCAGAAATCGCAAGAAACATCAAGAAAATGGCTCACATAGCTTCTTCTCCACAAAAGTTGCCTGACTTTAGATTGGCAATTGCTTAAAAAGGAAAGTTGTGTTTTGGGCCTTGGCTTATTTGAGGATTCAAAGACATGATGAAGGCACTTAAGAATGAACTGGCTCAAAAAGATATCTACTTTTCACTGGTCCAGTTCAAACTCTCTGTAGTCAGAGTCCTTCCTGTGTTTTGAAGGTAGATACTTGAGGGATAAAAAGATGGACCTCTACTGCTGTTTCTATAATCTGACTACAACTTGGCATAGTTACCCCACTAGGTAGCATGTGTTTGCTTGTATAATGCTGTCTGCTAGATTCAAAGATATTGTGAGAATACTACAGTGAGGATTTCCACTTTCTTCTTGGACTGTTCTAAGTCAGCTAATCTGGGAATATGTGTTTGATTGCTTAGGGTGGTCTAACAACTTCAAAGAACTTATGAGATTATTTTGGTGAATATTTCTGATTTCTTCTCTGACTGAGCCAAATAAGCTAATCTGGGCTATGAGATGGAACAGCAGGTAAGTTGTTTTCTGTCCAGCTGAGGGCTACTTTTATTCATTTCCTGGGAACCATATGGTAGAAGGAGAAAACTCTGGTCTCCACTTGGTCACCATCATATTTGGGCATACACTCTTCCACATGCATACACAATCACATACACACACACACACACACACACACACACACACACAAAATAAATAGAATAGTGACATTTTGTCTTGGGTTAATCAGCACCTGTCTAATTGGACTTAAAAATCTGATCAGTAGGAAGGATTCCATGCCCAGAAGTGTAAAGATAATGGATAGCTTTAGTGTGGATTTGACATACCTGGGTGGAGAGAGCCTCAATTGGGGAATTGCCTCAATTGTCTAAGTCTGTGGAATATTGTCTTCATTGTTGAGTGTTCTAGTTTGTCCTCCACTGCTGTGACAAAACACTCTAACTGATACCAACTTGGGGAGGAAAGGGTTTATTCAGCTTACATCTCCTGGGTCACAGTTCATCACTTAGGGAGCCCAAGGAGGAACTCAGGGCAGGATCCTGGAGGCAGGAGCTGAAGCACAGGCCATGGAGGGATGCTGGTCACTGGCTTGCTTCCCTGGCTCATGCCCAGCCTGTCTTCTTATATGTTACACAACAACCTGCCCAGGGTGGCACCACTCTTTGTGGGCTGGGCCCTCCCACACTGCTCGACAATCAAAACAATACTCCACAGATGTGGTCACAGGCAAATCCAATGGAGCCAATTCCCCAATTGAGGCTCCCTCAACCCAGGTGTGTCAAGTTGACACTAAAGCTATCTAGAACATTGAGTGATGTGGGAGGGCCCAGCCCACTATGGACAATGTCACCCCCTGGACAGGTTGTTATTATGTACAGTATAATAAAGCAGGCTGGGCATGGGCCAGGGGCACAAGACAGTAAGCAGTGTTCCTCCATGGCCTGTGCTTTAGAGTCAGCCACCAAGTTCCTGCCCTGAGTTCCTACCTTGGGCTCCCTTCATGATCAGCTGTGCCCTGGGAAATGAGATCCAAATAAACCCTTTCCTTCCTGAGTTGGTTTTGGTAAGAGTGTTTTGTCACAGCAATTGGAGAGAAGGTAGAACATAGTCGGTAGACACTGGAAGAGATCCTTCAACTGTGTCTTCCCTAAACCAATATCCTCTACACTCCTCTACATTCTGATCCTTACATTCAGAGATAGATATGGCTCTCACCACCTATCTATGAAGATTCATTTGGCAACATATGGAGAATGTTACAAAGTGGCAACACTAGTAAAAACACAGAGAACAAACAAAGGTGGTATGCTCTGCAAGAACTGAAACATCTTCAAGTTAATCCATATTCTGGAGTCTCAAGTAAGATCAAGGCAGATCACAGGAGTCAGAGGATAGGAATGTCTGTTACTGACAGCATATTCTAGGCATGGCAGAGACGCTCCTCACATCCATGAAATCACGATGATAGGGCGGCCTAAATTAGACCTGCATGAAAATACCAGTTAGCCTGCAAATGTGGATGGAGGCAATTTTACAAGGAGTCACCTTTAGATGAAAACTCAGTTCTCATGATGGATGGAGAATTAGTCTATTCCAGGGCCAGCTCTCAGATTGGGATATGCAATCCAAGCAGTCAGCTATAAACACACATACATACTAGGACCACTAAATGGTTCGTGGTGATATAAATACAGGGAAGATGTATGAATGTACAAACAATTTAAAAATAAAGTATAATAAACATATCTAAACCAAACAACTTCCTCCAAGATTGGGGCCTTTTCCAAAGGAACTGAAAACCACATTTGTCCTTTTCTAAATTTGAAAAGCTTTGTGGGTTTTATAATAGAATATCAGGCTGGATCATGATTTAAATTATCTAATGTGAACACAATTTCATTATTTTATATATCATATTTTCAGCTATTTAGTATTAATCTTGATTTTTATGTGATGGTAAATAATCACATCTTATGATTCATCATTCTATTCTTTTATCTAAACAAATTAGTTAGATGAACAATTTATATGCATGGGTTAATTAAAACAAATGAGAATTTATGCCTTTATGATATCACCTCATCAACAAATATATTTTTATTTTATATTTATGTCTATAACATTTACTTTGTTAATAATTTTGTTATAAGATGAAATAATTATCTCAAAATATATTTTAATTAGGGACTGGGGAGATGGCTCAGCAGTAAAGAGCACCGACTGCTCTTGCAGAGGACTGGGGTTCAGTTCCCAGCACCCACCCACATGGCAGCTAAGAACCATCTTTAACTCCAGTTCCAGGGGAATCCAATACCCTCTTCTGACCTCCTCAGCATTGCACAACATGGGTACACCAACCTACATGCAGACATAAAAAAATAATAAATAAATAAAAATAATTAATATATTAATTCTTAAATGTTATAATATAGCAAAGATTCCCTATAAATATTTGATGACATATTTCTGACATTTTGTTATTTATTGTATGTGGATTTAATACACTTAAAATTGATTTTTTTACCCTTGATCTCCATTTTTCCTTAATTCTAAAATACTCCTTTTTACATAGAATGTCTCTGAAGATGATGATGGAGACTCTTTGCCATTTATGTACATTTTCATATATTTTACTTTTGTTTAATTGCATTTGATATGTAATTCCTATAATGATATTTTCTCTAACATTTAAAATTTTATAATTTTACTGCATTTTTCTAGAGTTGTAACGATATATTTTGGTGTTGTTTCATTATTCTTTTAAAGATTCATTTTTAATTGATAAAATTATTGAGAAAATGTGTAATATATACAAATTGTGGAATGGCTAAATTAGGTACTTAGAAAAAAATAATTATCCTGATTAGTCTTAATCCATTCTCCATTGAAAATAGTCAGGACTGAAATACATAACAAACTCAAGTTACTCAGAGTCCATCAAATCACATTCGATGGAAAGCTGGGTAGCTATATAAATATTTGGTTGGAAGTGTTCAGTCAAGAGTAGATATGGAATGCAATTTTAATGATATTTTATTGTTCAGGGTCTAATGAAAATTAAGATTTTCTTAAATTGTCTTCTCCAATTCTAGCTTTGTTGAGAAATATTGCAGGGACCCCTTGGAATTAAGGTTGATTGATTTTTAATTTAAAATTTTACATTATGACAACTTCATATATGAGTAATATATTTACATCATTTCTACCCCTCCCTCTCGCCTCCAACACTTCCCATGTCACCTTCACTTCCTCTCAAATTCAAGTCCTCTTTCATTATTGCTATATATCTTTATCTGTACATATTTATTTATATTGATATGTAGAGCTATATAGATATGTACACATAATTGTGCATAGATATCTGCATAGTTATATAAATATAAATATAGACATCTCTATAAATAGCTTTGCTCAAGTGTCCATGTGTTTGGGGCTGACAATTTGGATTGAATACCGTATCAGTTGCTTGTGTCTAGAGAAAACTGAGTCTTCCTCTCTCAACAGCTGTAGATTGCCAGTAACTTTTCACTTAGGTGTGGGGCACTGTGAAATGTTTTTGCCCCCAATGACATGCCCACTGGTGTGGTCATTATCCAGGTCTTATTTAGGCAACCTTATTGCTGAGATTTCATGGAAGCAGCATCCCTGTCAAGGGTAGAATACACTAAGAGAAGGAGTCCTTGCTCTTAAAATATTTCAGCTCCCTCTTACAAAGCATGCCTTGAGCCTTAGGTGTAGGGGTGTGTTATAGATGTACTAAAATGCTAGACAATCTACAATAATTTTTCTCTCTAATAACCTCCCTCTCTGGAAATAACAAGTGCCTTTATTGAGGACTGAGATCTACACTTATCTGTGTATATAAGGAAAAATATTTAGAACACTTAGAAATTATACTTATTTAGGAAATTTGGAGTTGTAGACGCTACTCTGTGGTCAATGCCCCTCCAAGGGTGTTTGGTTAGGTCTACAGTACTAGGCATGAATTCTCTCCTACAGATAGCCATATGTCCATTAGACAACTGTTGGTTACCCTCACAAGATAAAAGTGCTGCTATTTACACAGCTGGGGATGTTTTCTGGAGTGACCATTGTTGTAGTTCATAAGCTTTACTTTGGGTAGGAATATTCATTGCTTTTCTGCCTTGGCAGCTGCTATAGCACCTTCCTGAACTATGAGAGTTAGTCTTCAGAAGAAGGCTTCCAGGTGAAATTCATCTTGACTTCTTCAGGCCTTTTTATAGGGTGCTTTCAATAATAATTACCTTCAAGTTCTGTGAGGCAGCCAAGGATATTAGCTATGTTGTTTGGAATATTTTTGTTTATTATTTTTTAAGGGATTCACAATATAAGAGCACATTGTTTTCAAATCACATTCATGTTGCTCAGTTTGCCATACAATTAGGTAATTGGTGCTAGCATCCACAGATGAGTGATACAATTTGTCCTTTGTTTTTCTGGGACTGCAATACTTGACTCAGCATGATATCATCTTGTTCCAGCCATTTACCTGCAAAACTCATAATGTTATCATTCTATACCTCCACATAGAACTCCATTGTGTAGATGTACCACATTGAGGGGCACTTGGGTTGGTTCCAGCTCCTTGCTATTGGGAAGAGAGCTGCAATAAACATGGCTGTACATGTATCTCTGTGGTAAGATAAGTCTTGTGGGTACATACCCAGGAGTGGTATGGCTGGGTCAGGTGGCAAGTTCATTCCAAGTCTTCCAAGGGTTCTCCACACTGCTTTCCATAGTGGCTGTATGCGTTTAGATTCCCACCACCAGTGGATGAGTGTTCCCCTTTCCCCACAACCTCAGCAGCAATTGGTATCATTTGTATTCGTGATCCTAGCCAGTCTTATTGGAGTAAGATGATATTTTAAAGTGGTTTTGATTTGCGTTTCCTTAATTATTATCAACATTGAATACTTCTTAAGATGTTTCTCAGCCATCTCTATTTCCTCACCTGTGAAGTCTCTGTTCAGCTCTTTGCTCCATCTATTGAGTAGGTCAATTGTTTTCTTTCTTCTTTGTTTTTTTGGGGGGGTAGTTTATGTATTCTGGAAATCAATGCTTTGTCAGATGTTTCTGCAGTGAAAGTTTCTTCCCACTCTGTGGGATTTCTCTTCACTTCCTTGCTTGTTTCTGTGATGCCCACCACCCTCGCCAGCAAGGAGGATGCGCCACACCAGGATTCTTTTACAGACGTTTATTGCAGGGTTACTTGCTTGAAGCGAAAGACCCAAAACCCGAACTCTGTGCTGCTTAAATAGACCTAGGAGGAATGTGGCACCTACTGATTGGTGCTCAACTGAAACCCTCATTTACATGCTCCGGGCTTGAGCGATGACCCCGCATAGTGCCAAGCACGCATGCGCATTTAGGTTGTTTACCATTAACAGGCTACGTGGACCTTCGGGTTGGGTGCCATCTTGTAATGGTGGATGTGGTGGCTTCCCACATCTCCTCCTTTTTTGTTTTAAAAAGAGTCCTAATCCACTGATCAATCTCTGGGTTTCTTCAACTCAGGGAGATCAAGGTGGAAGTAAATACCCCACTGTATGACACCTTGACGCGTGCAATGAGGTCGAACTCTGCAGAGTGCAAAGGCTGTCTTACAGGCGAATTGTCACCCATCCCTGTGCAATGGGAAGTACATTCCCAAGGGTTGTAAAGGCTGACAACTCGGGGGAACTACTAAGTTTTTAGCATAGACATCCATATCTCAGAGGAGGCACCATTATCCATGGCAAGAAGAGCCTGTACAATGACTACCTTGTCACGTTTCTGTTGGGCTTTTAGTCTGCACACCAGTCATAGTAACACTATTTCTCCACAGCCTATTAATGCAAGGAACAAGAATGTTCCCACCCATTTCTTTAAAGTAGGAAAAAGCAGAAGAAAGCCAAGAGGTAACGTCTCCAAGGGTAACAGGATCTAATCTTGTACTATTGAGAACAGCAATTTTAGTAAACAGTTTTTGTATTTTTTGTTCCGCTTGCAAGGACCAGTTTTCTTTAAGGTATTCTGTGATTAGCTTGCTCTGTAAAGAAATATTGGTAGAATTTAGGAGTCTCTCCACTAGGTACTTATGCAAGGAGTCTTACGTTCATAGGGAGTAAAGAATTACTGTGAACGGACACAAGCACTGGCCAAGATCTAGCAATGGCCCATAGTTGGATTCCCTGAATCGGGCACATCAATATTAATATTGTCGTTTCCCATAACCAGGTTGTCATCATTAGTTGTGTCATCCTTCTCTTCTTTGGTGTTATCCTTTAGAGTTTGCACACCGTTCTGGTACCACAATTGGTCTTTTTTTTTTTTTCCCATCTCACTTTTTTTTTTTTTTTCTTCATGTGGGAAAAACACACACAGCTCCCCTTCTTACATTGTTTTGAATATGTCTCTCCTTTCCACATTTGTAACATGAATTTTTTTGTTTATTACTTTGTACTGCAAGCACTGTTGCTGCTAGTCCATTTACTGGTCTGGGCAGCGCCCCTCCAATTTCTCTTCAAGCTTTTAACCAAGACTGAAGGCCTTTTCCTTTCCAAGAGGTGATTGCTATCCTACACTCCCTGGTACATTGTTTATAAACCAATTGTTCTATAAGTGGCATGGCTGATTTTGGATCCCCGAATATTTTTCCTGCTGAGTCCATCATCCGGGCAACAAAGTCCGAAAATGGCTCATCAGGCCCCTGAATAACTTTTGTCAAATTTTTACTGACTTCTCCCCTATTAGGTAGCTTTTTCCATGCCTTAAAGGCTGCAGTATTTATCTGCTGATAGACTTGTTCTGGGTATGCTGTTTGGTTCTGAATCCATTGACCCTGTCCTGTGAGCATATCAAAGTTCCAAGCTGGTTGACCTGCAGCAATTTTTCCATGCCTTAAAGGCTGCAGTATTTATCTGCTGATAGACTTGTTCTGGGTATGCTGTTTGGTTCTGAATCCATTGTCCCTGTCCTGTGAGCATATCGAAGTTCCAAGCTGGTTGACCTGCAGTTGCATTGGCTCGCGCTTGCGTAGAGCAAAGGTCATACCAGATGGACTTCCAATCTAAATATTGCCCTGTAGAGAGGGTGGCCTTAGTTACAAAAGTCCAACCAGCAGGTGTTAATGCTGAAGTTGTAAGTCTCTCCACCTGGGATTGTGTATAACTTGCATTAACTCCATAAGTCCTTACTGATTCTGCCAATTCTTTAACTTGTTTATGTATCTAGGGGGCGATGGTACCTTTCATCATCATCAATTTACAAACACTGGAAACATTTGTCTTACCTTTGTCTGGTTGGTTTGTGCAGAATGAATATCCGCATTGGGATATTTGTGGGTTATAAGCAGGCGGGGCATTAGGTACCACCCCTCCCACTTTGCGCCTTAAGGCGACTCTCTCTTCCGGATGAGTCCTGCTTCTTTCTGAGTCTAGAGAGTTCAAGCAACTCCATTTCCGCTTAACGGATAAAGCGCGTTCAGGTTTAGCTAGCTTTTAATTTTTACTTTTACTTTTTTTCTATTTTTTTGTTTTTTTTTTTTTATGGGCCATTCTCCGCATTCTGTTTCTGACATACTCTCCTGGATTTCTTTTAGTAAATCCTGTCCTTGTTTGATTTGCCTCTGGCATCGTTTATCCTGTAGGTATAATTGTAGATAACAGAGCAGCAGGATAATTATGAACATAAAAGGAATAGAAATTGCTAACCAAAAAAGATCCCAAAATGGAGGCATGCCTCTCAGAACTTACCTAATTATTCCCTCGTCATGTAGTTCTGAATCCTCCCTTTATCCAGGGGGTCTCCGCTGGTGCTGCTGGTGTTCTATCCCGGGTTTCAGCACCAGATGTGACGCCCACTACCCTCGCCAGCAAGGAGGATGCGCCACACCAGGATTCTTTTACAGACGTTTATTGCAGGGTTACTTGCTTGAAGCGAAAGACCCAAAACCCGAACTCTGTGATGCTTAAATAGACCTAGGAGGAATGTGGCACCTACTGATTGGTGCTCAACTGAAACCCTCATTTACATGCTCCGGGCTTCAGCGATGACCCCGCATAGTGCCAAGCACGCATGCACATTTAGGTTGTTTACCATTAACAGGCTATGTGACCCTTCGGGCTGGGTGCCATCTTGTAATGGTGGATGTGGTGGCTTCCCACAGTTTCTTTTGATGTACAGAAGCTTTTGAGTTTAATGAGGTCCCATTTGTCCATTGTTGACCTTAATTCTTGCACAGGTGCTGTCTGATTTAGGAAGTCTTTTCCTATGCCTATATCTTGTAGTCTGCTGCCTACTTTTTCTTCTATTGCCTTCAGAGTTTGGGGTTTCACGTTGAGGTCTTTAATCCATCTGGAGTTGACTTTTGTACAGGGTGAGAGGTAGGGGGTTAATTTCATTCTTCTACAAGTGGTGATCCAGTTTTGCCAACACCACTTGCTGAATATGCTGTCTTTCCTCCATTGTATCTTCTTGGCCCCCTTGTCAAATATGAGATGGCTGAAATTGTATGTGCTTTTTTGGATCTTCGGTTTTGTTTCATTGGTTAACATGTCTGTTTTTGTGAGAGTACCAAGCTATTTTTGTGACTATAACACTGTAGTATATATAGGTTGAAGTCTGTATACCAGACTTCTTTTCGCTCAGGGATGTTTTGGCCATTCAGAGACTTTTGTTTTTCCAAATGAAATTAAGGACGTTTTTCCAAGCCAGTGAAGAAACTCTTGGGGATTTTAATTGGGATTGCATTAAACCTATACAAGAGTTTGCGTAGAATGGACATTTTTCCTATATACTTGTTCCCAATCCATGAGAATGGGAGGTTTTTCTGTCTTCTGATGTCACCTTCAGTTTCTTTCTTTAAGAGCTTAAAAATTTTGTTGTAGAGCTCTTTGATGTCTTTGGTTAGGTTTATTCCTAAGTATTTTATTTTTTTCGAGGCTATTGTGAGTGGGAAGGTCTCCTTGAATTCTTTCTCCAGTTGCTTGTTGTTGCTGTAAAGAAAGGCCATTGATTTTTTAGGTTAATTTTGTATCCTGCCACTTTGCTAAATCTGTTAATAATTTCTAGGAGCTGTCTGGTGGAGTTTTTAGCATCCCTTAAGTAAACAGTCATATCATCAGCAAATAGGGATAGCTTGACTTCCCCTTTTCCAATTAATACTCCTTTAATTTCCTTTTCTTGCCTTATTGCTCTAGCAAGTGTTACAAGCACTATATTGAAGAGGACTGGTGGAAGGGGGCAACCTTGCCAAGTTCCTACCTTTAAAGAGAACGTTTCTGTCATTTCCCCATTTAGGATGAGATTGGCTGTGGGTTTCCTGTATACAGCATTGATTACATTGAGGAATGATCCCTCCAATCCAATTCCCCCTAGAACTTTAAGCATGAAGGGATGCTGGATTTTGTCAAAGGCTTTTTCTGCATCAGTTGAGATGATGGTGTGGTTTTTGTCTTTCATTCCATTTATGTGTTTGATGATGTTTATTGATTTTGGTATGTTGAACCATCCCTGCATCTCTGGTATGAATCCAGGACAGTATTGATTCTCCTCAGGACTAACCCTTTACCAATGTCATTGTTTCTATATCTATAACTGCACTCACTTCCTAGGAGGCTTCTAAAAATGAGGAACGTATCATAATTCATATGAGGTATAGGTCTCTGAGGTCCATTTGGTGTATCATATCATTCAGTTCAGATGTCTCTCTGTTTATTCTTTGTCCTGTTGACCTGTCCAAAGGACCCAGTGGGGTATTGAAGTCCCCTACTATGAGTGTACTGGGGTTAGTGTGTAACTTGTGGTCCTGTAGAATTGTCTTTATAAAGTTTGGGGCATATATATTCATAATTGTGAAATCTTCTTGGTGAATTGTTCCTTTGATAAAAATGTAATGGCCTTCTTTGTCTCTTCTGATTTCTCTTACTTTGAAGTCTATTTTGTCTGATATCAAAATAGCAACACCTGCATTCTTTTTGGTACCATTTGCTTGGAATTTTTTTCCATCCTTTCACTTTAAGGTGGTGCCTGTCCTTGAAGGTAAGATGTGTTTCTTGAAGATAGTATATCGATGGATTCTGTTTCCTAATCCAATCTCCCAGTGTATGTCTTTTGATTGGGGAATTTAGTCCATTAATATTTAAGGTTATGACTGATAGGTTTGTGTTGCTTCCTTTTGCCTTATTATCCATTTGCAGTTTTGGGGTAGGGTTTCTACTTCTGCAGATATGCTTTTATTGATTTCTCTTTCTAGGTGCCTGGGGATGGTTGCTCCTTTCTTCTGTCCTTTGAATCACTTCAAGTGTTCTCTGAAGGGTTGGTTTTCCGGACATGTATTCTTTCATCTTGCTTAAGTCATAAAATGTTTTTCTCTCTCCTCAATTATAATTGACATTTTTGATGGGTATAGTAACCTGGGTTGGCATCTATTGTCCTTTAACACTGGGAATGCTTTGCTCTATGTTCTTCTTGCTTTCATAATTTGCATTGAGAAGTCAGTTGTAATTCTGATAGGTTTCCGCTTATAGGTCACTTGTTGGTTTTCTCTTGTGGCTTTAAGGATTTTGTCTTTCTTCTGGGTGTCTAGCATTTTAACGATGATGTGGTGTGGAGAGTTTCTTTTCTAATCTTGTCTGTTTGGAGTTCTATATGCTTCTTATGTTTGTATTGGTTTGTCTTTTTTAATTTGGGGAAGTTTTCATCTATTATTCTGTTGAAGATCTGATCAATACCATTCTCTTGGGATTCTTCTCCTTCCTCTATTCCTATGATGTAGACGTTTGAACTCTTCATAGTGTCCCACAGTTCCTAGTTGTTCAACTTTTGTGTATTTTAAATTTTTTCATAATCTTTGGTGGGAGGTATTTGGGGGGGTGCTCTTTAGCCCACGCTCTGATATCTAAGCTTCAGCTGGTCTTGGGAGATCTCAGATCTCATGACTCACACAACTCTACCTTTTATACCAGCTGGGAGGATAACTCTGCCCCCATATCCACAGAAGCCAATTAAACCGAAGACATCTTGATTAACTAGATTAAGTCAAACAACAATCAGCCTTGCTGAAACACCCAGCTCCTACCTACCTTCCTTTGATTCAGCTGGTCCTGGGAGATCTCCTCACTTAGGTTTTCAAATATAGTAGAGTATAGGTTTTTGAAGTATTCCCATATGATTGCCTGGAAATTTTTGTTGTCCGTTGTGATGTTTCCCTTTTCATTACAAATTTTATTGATTTGGAGTTGCTCTTTTTTTTTTCTTTTGCTTAACTGGGCTAGAGGTCTGTCTATCTTGTTTACCCTTTCAAAGAACCAACTTTTTGATTCACTGATTCTTTGTATTATTTTCTTTGTTTCTATTCCTTGATTTTTGCTCGGATTTTCGTTATTTCTTCTTGTCCGTTGGGTTTGGGGTTCATTTTTTGCTGTTTCTCAAGTGATTTTAGCTGCAGTGTTAGATCATTTGTTTGCCTTCTTTCTGTTTGTTGTTGTTGGTTTTTTGTTGTTGTTGTTGTTGTTTTGTTTTGTTTTAATGTAGGCACTCAGGGCTATAAACTTCCCTCTTAGGACTGCTTTTAAAGTATCCTATAGGTTTTGCTCTGTTGTATTGTCATTGTCATTTAGTTCCAGGAATGCTTTTATTTCTTTATTTCTTCCATGACCCATTCATTATTCAGGAATGTGTTGTTTAGTCTCCATGTGTTCTTGTAGATAGTAAGGCTTAACCTGGTGTTGATATTGAGCTTTATTGCACTGTGGTCTTACAGAATGCATGAAATTATTTCAATCATTTTGTATTTGTTGAGATTTTGCAGTGTCCCAGTATGTGGTCGATTTTGGAGAATGTTCCATGGGGTGCTAAATAGAAAGTATAAGCTCTGGTGTTTGAGTGGAATATTCAGTAGGTGACTGTGAGGTCCTTTTGTAGTAATGTATTGTGCAGTTCAGATGTCTCTCTGTTTATTCTTTATCCAGTTGATCTATCCAAAGAGCTCATCAGGGTATTGAAGTCCCCCACTATTATCATGCTGGGAATAATCTGTGCCTTAATATATTGCAGGATTATGCTTATAAAGTTCAGTGCACCAGAGTTTGTGCATATATATATATATATATATATATATATATGATTGTGAAATATTCATGATTAATTTTTCCTTTTATAAGGATGTAATGGCCCTCCTTGTCTTTTCTGATTAGTTTTACTTTTAGGTCTAATTTGTCTGATATTAGAATGGCAACTCCTGCTTGCTTTAGTACTATTTGATTGGAATATAATTTTCCATCCTTTCACTTTAAGTTGGTGCCTCTCCTTGAGGGTGAGATGGGTTTCTTGTACACAGCACATAGATGGATTCCTTTTCCTAGTCCATCCTCCCAGTCTATGTCTTTTGACTAGGGAGTTTAGATCTTTAATATTTAAGGTTATTATTGAGAGATGTGTGTTTCTTCCTTTCACCTTATTTTCTCTTTACATTCTTTGTCTAGGTTTGAATTTTCACAGTTATACTTTTTCTCTCTCTTGCTGCTTGGGGATAGGTGATCCTTTACTCTGCCCTTTGAATTGCTTGGACTATTTTCTGAAAGATTGGTTTATGGACAGATATTCTTTCATCTTGTTTATGTCATAATTTTTTTTCTTTCTCCTTCAAATATAATCGACATTTTTGCTGGGTATATTAATGTTGGTTAGCATCTATAGTCTTTATTACTGGGAATACATTAGTCCACATTCTTTTGGCTTTCATAGTTTGCACTGAAAAGTCAGCTGTAATTCTGATTGGTTTTCCTTTATATGTAACTTGCTGGGTTTTTTTTTTTTTTTCCTTGTGACTTTCAATATCTTGTCTTTGTTTTGAGTGTCTAGTGTTTTAACTATGATATGGCATGGGGAATTTCTTTTCTGATCATATCTATTTGGAGTTCTATGTGCTTCTTGTATTTGTATGGGTTTGTCTCTTTTCAGTTTAGGGACATTTTCTTCTATTATTCTGTTGAAGATATGATCAATACCATTGTTGTGGGATTCTTTTCATTCCTCTATCCCTATGATGCACAGGTTTGGTCTTATCATAGTGGCCCAAATTTCCTGATTGTACACTCTTGTGTTTGTTTGTTTGTTTGTTTGTTTGTTTGTTTTTCTTAATCTTTGTTTGAGCTTTCTAGTTTTTCCTTGCTATCTTCCAGGTATGATTCTATTTTCTGCTTCATCCAATCTGCTCTTGTGGCTTTTTCCCATCCTTTCCTGTTGATTGGATGCATGTTCAATTTCCTTTTTTTGATCCTGTGATTTCTTTATTATTTCCACTTCCTTTTGGACTTTGTCATTCTCTTCTTGAAGCTCCTTGTTTCGCTGGTCTGTTTCTCTTTTCATTTCAGCATGGGATCTTTTCAGTGTTTCTATTTCCTTCTGGAATTTGTAATTCTTTCCCTCCAGTTCATTCCTGAGTTCTTCATTCTCTCCATTTAGTTCTCCAATTTGTTCATTTTATTTCCTTGATTATTTCTATGATTATTCTTCTAAGATCCATGGTTCTTGTAGGGATATTCTATAGGACTGGTAGTGGTAGCGTCTGGTGGAGATTTATTATGTGCATTTCCCATGTTGTTTTTTCTTGTGTTTTTAACATGTGGGTTTGTTTTATTGTTTGTATTCTGTTAAGAATCTCAAATTTTTCTTTGCTGCATTGAGAGCTTAATTTGCTTGTTTCCTACAGATATGTTTCTTGTCTTCTCCTTGGTATATGGAGGGATGGTTGTATTAGGTTTCCAGTTTTCACTTTGGGTTATATATTGGGAAGTTCAGCTGGTCTGGAGGTTCTCCAGAGGCCCTGTTCCCAATGTGCCATGTTGCCTCTTCTCTCTGGGCCTGGTGTGTGTCATGCTGGCTGGGTGACTCCTCCCCGCAGCTGTGCATGCCCAGGGGAGTGATGGGTCCATGTGGTGTTGTGCTCACCTATTCCCCAGGCACCTTGCAGCCTCCTCTCCTAGGTATTTTCATGGCAGATTTAACATCTCCGTTTAGAGCGATTTACTTCTCCAAGTGCATTTTTACTTAATTCAAGCAACATTCACTTTAAATACTTCCTTTTCTTGAGGGAATTGTCATTGCTACATTTTGAAGATCAGGTTTTAATAGGTGTCTATGATTCTGGCCCTCTGATTGGTTCAGTGTACCTTTACTCATTCCATCATGATTACTCTGTATTAACTCTTGAAGCAGGATTAGAACATTATTTTGATTTTTCCTTTTACTTAAATATATTGTTGGCTATTCTGGCTCCTTTCTCCTTATATAAGCTCTCGATGAAATTTGTTGATCAACATAATAAAATTAAAATATCAATACAAATTGGAGGGAACAACAACAGAAAGACTGGGTCAAAGAACTGTTTGAAACAGTAAGCTTCTGCTCAGAACAGTAAAACTCTGCATATAAAAGCTTTCAAAAGATTGAGAAAAAGATGCAAGACATGCATGACAGAATGCATGATCTCAGGTTGAGCAGAGGGCATGGAAGGGGAATGAGTCTAAATTGGATTGAGAAATGTTGCATGAAATCCATGAAACTTCAATAAACATGTTAAAAATAATAATAAAATATCAAATTTTTTCATATAAAATTGTATGATTCTGAAAATTGATTCCATTTTATTTTTAGTACCAATATAAAATTTTACTGTCATTAGAAATGCCACTGTGATTTTAATTTCAATTTTTATGTTCCTTTCAAAGTACCTAACAATGTAATTACAAATTTTGTAGTGATCTCATATACTACTTTTTTTCTGTAATCCATATAATCTCTGAGAGCTGGTCCCTGAGTAGTTTGATTTATATGATGAATCATCTTTTAACCACAGACATCTTTCTCATCTGGGATAGTCCCCCTAAAGACCAATCATGAGACTAAATTAATTATGAATGTCAGTTTGCTCAACTTAATCCAATTAAACTTAATTGTGTGTTCCCTATATTCCTAATCATCTTCACCTAGGGAATGTGTTACCTTCATGTTTTTAAACAGATTTTCTCAGTCAAATTATTTTTATAGGTAGGACTCTAAGAAAACCTATATTAGGAATAGGAACAAGAAGGGAAATAAGATTAATCATCAATATTAAAATTGTGCAAAACCTCAAAATGGATATCTGAGATGCCTAAAATTTTTCACTGATTTTTGAATTAATTCTACCAGAAGAAAAGACATGTATGTAAACAGAGTGCAGAACTGAGGAGTCAAACAAGCTGAGTGATATAACTACATTTTCCATCAAATATTAGTAAAAAAGGTATAGAACCCCAAACAAATTATAATTGTAAGACAAAACATCAAGTTATTTCTTGCATATGAATTCTCATGAAGCACGGCAACAGGCATAGTCCACCATTTTCATATCATGTGTAAGTAAAACCTTTTTGTATATTTTTATTAAATTTCTTGTATTTCATACACACATTGTAATCAGCTTTACACCCCATTGCCTTTGGCACTCCCAATAGCCTCCACTGGTTTTCATGCATTCCTTCATTTATGTTAAGGGCTATTGAGTCAGATAGTGTCCCTAGACATTCTTCAGTGCAAGGTCATCCACTGGATTCTAGTTAGCCCATCTAGAGTTGTTCTCTTAAAGAAGGTCTGTTCTGACTCACCAAACAATAATCAGCTGTCCAATAGTTTCTGTTGTTGTTGTTAGTTTTGTTGTTGTTGTTTCAGATTGGAGGCTGCTGCGTTTTTGTCTGCTTGAGTATACATGTGTCTTGTCCATGCTGCCACCATTGCTGTAAGTGCATATGAGCAGGATCACAGGAGTCTATAAGACTGTTGTCGTGTGGTCCTAAACCCAACCCCTGGCTATTACATTCTCCCTTCCCTCTCTGCTGCAATGGTCCCTCGGCCCTGGGTCTCTATGCATTGGCAATTTGTGGCCCGTTTGTTCATTGCCCTCTGTTGCATCTGGGAGCTTCATTGATGAGAGCTGAGAGATGCACTAGTATTCCTTCTACCCAATGTTCCATTTTGTTCTATGAGCCATATATAGAGCCATATGTGTAGATATTCAATTGTAGATGTGTCACTTATGGTTAGGTATTTTACCAACAATTGATCTCTGTTTGTGACCAGTTGTGGATCTCTGTAATAGCTTCTATCATTTGCAGAGATGCTACTTTGATTAGTGATGACTGGCATACATTATCTGTAAATATAAGGACATATATTGAGCACATAGTAAGAAATTACATGTGTCTAGGGATGCATCAGCCTTGGGGTTTTCTCTAAGCTCTATGAGCACATCAGCCATGTGTAACTTGTTATGTTTACAGCACCACACCGGAGTTCCCTCCCATCGAGTTGGCCCAGAACTCACCTAAAATGCCAAGCAAACATGTCTGCCACTTGTAATCCCAAATTCTGGAGGTAGAGGCATGAGATCTTTGACAAGATTGCTAGCTAGATTGGTTGAGAAGGGAGCTCTGGGTTGAGTAAGAAAACTCACTTTAGTACAATCAAACAGAGAGCAAGCAGTTGAAGGAAGCACCAAATGTCAACGTTTAGCTGTCACATGCAAGTACATACAGTGCACATGCATGTACCACACACAAGTGCCCATATGCATGCAAATATACACAACTCATATATACACCTGCAAAAGAAAATTAACATTACTAGGCCCAAAATATGTCCATAGACTATTATAAACCACTGGATTTGGCAAGAATATACAATTACCAAGCCCAAAGAACATAGCTATCATTTTAAAAATGTATTTTGGTAGTGTTAAACTAGTGAGTTCTGGAGCTGTTTGCATCTTGTACTGTTTGTTGCTCTATTGAGAATTAAGTAGAGTGTCATGTAAGCTAATGAACCTTCTACTAACTTTGTTGTATCCCTAGCCTTAAGGGTACAATTTCTTTCTGAGATTTCTGAAAATTAACCTTTCCATAAGCACAAAGAAAAATTGGGGCAACTACTTAGGTAAATAAAATACTGCACTATTCTAGCCATAAAAGGGCAGAAAGCATCAAACACCCCTTGCTTTTGTCTCTTCTGAAGAACATACACTTCAGAATTGCTATGTGGAGGATGCCTGTTCTGAAGTAGAAGGAAGAGCCTGAGTCTTTTCACTTCCATCCTCCTTACTGAAGTAGGAGGAGAGCAGCAGCACCAAGCCAAAATGCCCTCCAGATTTATGAAAAGAGACTGTACACAGATTTAACAGCTTCAACTCTGCTTCCATTGAATCTTCAGGTCTGATGAAGGTTGCACCCTTGTACATGAGTGATTTTTCAGAAGCCCACATCCAGAAATAGACCTAGGGGCCTATGCAAAAAATAAGTATTTCAAAAGTGGTATACATATTTAAAGCAATACCAAATTTAAATACTCACAATATATTTTCTTTAAAATTTGAAATACACAAAGCATCAATAAAAAAAATAAAATAAAATTTGAATCACAAAGTTTCCAAATCTTTAAGTGGTTTCAAATGCTTTGATAGCTCTAAAGTGCATGAAAAACAACAAATTATTGTTCCTTATTTCCAATATATAGTAAAGACTTTGTTATTTAAATTAATGTTTGTTTTCAACAAGTACAAAAATTAAATACTAAAATATTAGCATATTTATTTATTTATTTTTGTCTTTTTTGAGACAGTGTCTCCCTGTAGCCCCAGCTGTCCTGGAACTCACTCTGTAGAACAGGCTGGCCTTGAACTCACAAAGATCCACCTGCCTCTGCCTCCCAAGTGGTAGGATTAAAGGCGTGTGTCACCACGCCCGACTTTTTTTTTGTCTTTATATTAGCATATTTAATATAAAGTGATATTTCAAGCCTTTCAAAAAATTCAGCATGCCTCCATGTTTAAAGTCCTGGAGGGAATGGGACTAGAGGGAACAGTCTTTAACACAGTTAAAGTCATATACGACAAATCCACAGCCAGCATTATACTAAATGGGGAAAAACTAGAAGTGTTCCCCTTAAAGTCAGGAACCAGGCAAGGCTGCCCCTATCCCCACTCTTTTTCAATATAGTGCTTGAAATGCTTGTGAGTCCAATAAGACAAGAAAAGGAAACTAGACAAGTACTAATTGGAAAAGAGGAAGTCAAACTTTCCCTTTTTGCAGATTACATGATAGTTTACCTAAGGGTTGCCAAAAACTGCACCAGATAACTCCTAGAAATCATGAAGTTTCAATAAAGTAGTGGGATACAAATTTAACTTCGAAAAATTTGTAGCCTTTCTTCATGCCAAAAACAAGCAATCAGAGAAGGAATAGAAGGAGACTTTACCAATCAAAATAGCCTCCAAAAAATAAATTAACTAGGAACAAACCTGACCAAACACACTAGAAATCTCTACAATGAAAATTTTAAATCCCTCAGGAAGGAGACTGAGGAACATACTAGAAGACAGAAGAACCTTCCTTGCTCATGGATTAGAAGATTCAATATAGTAAAAATGGCCATCCTGCCTGTAGTATACAGATTCAATCCAACCCCAATTAAAATCCCTATGGGCTTCTTCACAGGCCTAGAAAAAATATCCTAAAGTTTATATTGAGAAACAAAAGACCCTGGAGAGACAAAGCAACCCTGAGCTAAAAGAGCAATACAGGGGGGATTACTATACCAGACTTCAAACTATATTACAGGGCTATAGTCATTAAAAACAACCTGGTGTTGGCACAAAAACAGACCCTTAGATCAATGGAACAAAACTGAGGAGCTGAACCTGAGCTCCAATTTCAGCCACCTCATATTCAATAAAGGGGCCAAAAAGACTCAATGGAGGAAAGACAGCATCCTCTGCAAATGGTATTGGCATAACTGGATCACCACTTGTAGAAGAATAAAATTAAATCCCTACCTCTCACCATGTACAAAATCAGTTCAAAATGGATCAAAGACGTCAATGTGAAACTCAAAACTCTGAAAATGATAGAAGAAAACTTTGGTAGTAACCTACAAGACATAGAGGTAGGAAAAAACTTTCTAAATCAGACAGCAGTTGAGTGAAATTTAGATCAACAATTGACAAATGGGACCTTATTAAACTCAAGAGCTTCTGTACAGTTAAAGAAACAATCAAAGTGAAGAGAAAAACCCACGGAATAGGAGGAAACCTTCACCAGTGGAGCATTAACATCCAGAGTGTATAAACTACTCAAAAAGGGAGGAAGAAAACAAATGACCTACTCAAATGATGGAAAGGTGAGCAGAGACTTCCAAATGAAGAATTAAAGATGACAGAGAAACATCTTAAAGTGTTCAACATCGCTAATAACTAAAGAAATGCAAATTAAAAGTACCTTAAGATTTCACCTTACTCCTGTAAGACTGGCTATGATCAAGAAAACAAAGGATACCACACACTCGAGAGGTTGTGGAGAAAGGGAAACACTCATCCACTCCTGCTAGGAAAGCAAACTCCTGCAACCACTGTGGATCTATGGATAGCAGTGTGGAGAACCTTTAAAAGTTTCAAAGTGAACAACACCAGCGTGTGCCCATAAACAGACCCATTGACCAAGGGAACAAAATTGAAGATCAAAACTTGAGCTCATACAATTTCAGCCACCTCATATTTGACAAAGAGGCAAAAAATCCTCAACGGAGGAAGAGGCATCTTCAGCAAATGGTGCTGGCAAAACTGGGTCACCATTTGTAGAAGAACAAAATTTACCCCCTACCTCTCACCCTGTACAAAAATCAACATCTCAAGAGGATCAAAGATCTCAATGTGAAACCCAAAACCCTGAAGTAGATAGGAGAAAAATTTGGCAACAGCCAGAAGACATAGGTGTGAGATTTAAAAAAGACTTTTTAAATCAGACAACAGCTGCACAGGAAATAAGGTCAACAGTCCACAAGTGGGACCTCATCAAACTCAAAAGCTTTTGTACAGCAAAAGAAGCAATCAAGAAAGTGAAGAGAAAACCCATAGATTGGGAGGAAATATTTACCAGTGATATATATGACAGAGCATTAATGTCCAGAATATATAGACTTCTCAAAAACCAAAGAAGTAAGAAAACAAATGACCTACTCAAAAGATGGAGTAAAGAGCAGAACAGAGATTTCACCAGTGAGGAATTAAAGATTTCTGAGAAACATCTTAAAAAATGTTCAACATCATTAATATTGATTAAGGAAATGCAAATCAAAATCACTCTCAGATATCATCTTACCCTGATACAACTGGGTAAGATCAAGAAAACAAAAGACACCAAATTCTGGAAAGGTTGGGGGGGGAGGACACTCATCCATTGGTGTTGAGAATGTAAACTTGTAAACCATTATAGAAAGCAGTGTGGAGAAACATTAAAAGACTCAAAATGAGCCTACCACCTGACCCAGTCATACTCCTGGGTATATACCCAATAGATTCATCCTACCGCAAAGGTACATGCACATCTATTTTTATTGCAGCTCTCTTAACCATAGTGAAGAGCTGGAAGCAACCCAAGTGTCCACCAACCAAGGAATGGATAGAGAAAATGTGGTACATTTACACAATGGAATCCTATGCAGAGGTAAAGAAAGATGACATCATGAACTTTGCAGGTAAATGGATGGAACTTGAAGTCATTATGCTAAGTGAATATCACACTCCCAGAAAAACAAAGGACAAATAGTACCCCTCATTTGTTTATGCTATTACTAAATCCCTAGTTGAAAGGCAAGCTGAGCAATGTTGATGTTATATGGCTTTTTTTATTGGGGGGGCGGTCTTTTTGAGACAGGGTCTCCCTGTAGCCCCAGCTGACATGGTATTCACTCTGTAGACCAGGCTGGCCTTGAACTCACAAAGATCCGCCTGCCTCTGCTTCCCAAGTGCTAGGATTAAAGGCGTGCACCACCACTCCCGGCGTTATGTCTTTTTATCTGAAAGCAACTGTGCTGTTGTAATGTGAATCACTTAATGGGCTCTAGCATTAACTTACCATTATTTTCAGACTTTGTAATTATGGTATATGACTGGAGGTTGTGTATTCATATTTTAGAGTAATATAAAATTAAAGGGAAAAATGTGAACTCAAACATATTTTGGAATTAACATACAGTTTATTTTCAGAGGTCATAATTTTGGTATATGTGTGATGTAAATATGGGCGTATTTTGGAGCAATACAATTGGGAAGGAAGAAGAACAACAAAAGGACTGGATCAAAGAACTGACTGAAACAGTTAACTTCTGCCCTAAATAATAAACCTTTGTAAAGAAAATCTTTAAAAAGACTGAGAAAAAGTTGCAATACATGCATGGCAGAATGCATGAACTGGGGTGAGGTGGGCAGCATGGAAAGGGGAATGTGTCTAAATCGGACTGAGAAATTATGTATGAAATACACAAAACATCAATAAAAATATTTTACAAAAAGTATTATACACTTTTAAGCAAATACCAAGTATAATTAAAATACATTTTCTTTAAAATTTGAATTACATAGTTTCCAAATCTTTAAGTGGTTTCAAATGCTCTGATAGCTCTAAAGTGCATGAAAAGCAATAAACATAAATCAATGTTCCTTTTCTCCAATATATTGTACATACTATATTATTTAAAGTAATATTTGTTTTTGACAGGTACAAAAATTAAATATCAAAATATTAGCATATTTAATATAAAGTGATATTTCAAGTCATTGAAAAAAAGTTTTGTTTTATAAGGGATTTGACAAAATTTTTACCTACCTCAAAAACTCATTAAATGACACTTATTATTTAAAAATTTTCCATAAACAACAGATAGGATGTACAGAAGCATATCATATATTCCTTTTACAAATGTGCATTTAGGGCTGGAGAGATGGCCTAGTGGTTAAGAGCACCGACCGCTCTTACAGAGGACCTGGGTTCGATCCCCAGCACCCACATGGCGGCTGAGAACCATCTGAAATTCCAAATCCAGGAGAACTCCAGTTCCAGGGGAATCTGACACCCTCTTCTGACCTCCGTGGCATTGCACGACACGGGTGCACAGACTTGCATGCAGACAGTACATTCATACACATAAATAAAATTAAATAAAAAAAACAAATGTGCATTTAGGAGTCTATTTGAAAAATATCTGATGTGTCAATAAAATTGTTGAGAGATTGTAAAGTCTTTCTGATATTAGAATCATGTTTTTAACTGTGATAAAGCAAACTGAGTCTCAATTTCTTATAGTACTTTATTCATGTGGATGTGAGGATGACTGTATGCATGCTTGCATATAGCTGCCTGTATGTGAAGAAAACACCCTTTCCTAAGGCTTAACATTGAATTTTGATGAACAAAACAGATGAGTGAACAAATAGAATAACATATTCGAGACTGCCTCAAGAGAAAACGAATGTGTTAGCTGATGATCTAAGTATAATGGGCATCCATCCCAAAGTCTGTCTGAGCTACAGGTGCTTCGCACTACAGTGAAATCTCTGAGGACATATTTTTGTCCCCCATTTTGATCTTCTCCCTGTTCATTTACTCATTCTTCAGAGTCCGATGCCATCTTTGTTTTCAGTTCTACTTTGCCCGCTCTTCCCTGCTATCTTTCTCACTGGTCAGTGCATTCCTTTCTGCTTCTGTCCTCCGTCCTTCTTTCCTTCCATCTCTCTTCTCGTTTTTTTTTTTCCTGCACCTCTTTGCTTTTCCTTTGCTCTCCCTTTTATTTCTTTCCCATCAACTCTTTTCTTCCTTCTTCTCATAAGAGTCATATACCAAATATATCAAAGTAGGATACAAGAAGAGTCCAGGCAAATCATGTAGCAGGGCTTTGGAAAGGTCTCAATGAGGCACCAGAAAAGCTAGGCACTAAAGAGAAAGAACAGCAGTAGTATGACCAGCAGCCAAGACTTGAGGGAATTTAAGGATACATTACATGTCTACTGGCCATGGAGCTAAGTGGGAGGACAGTGGGAAGGAGGTCCCCATGAAAGAGCCATCAGGCAGGTGAGAAGAAAAGGGAGAGAACACACTAGTTGAGGGATCAAGCACATGGAACAAACTAGTAAGGTAATCTAGTGTAGCTAACATTGTTTGCTATACACTCATTAGTTTGTTTGTTGGTTGGTTAGTTGGTTGCTTGGTTGGTTTGTTTTTGGATCTTAGCCATTCTGATTGGGACAAGATGAAAGCTCAAATAAGTTTTAATTTGCATTTACCTGATGGCTAAAAATGTCACAACATTTGACAGCCCTGTGCTGAGCTTCTTCCATCAATTTTTAATTGAGTTATTTATTTTTTCTATGACTTTTTATTTTTTTCATTTTTAAAAAAATACTTTATTTATTTATTTTGTATGTGTATGAATGTACTGTCTGCATGCAGGTCTGTGCACCGATGTCATGCAATGCCATGGAGGTCAGAAGAGTGCGTTGGATTCCCCTGGAACTGGAGTTAAAGATGGTTCTCAGCCACCATGTGGGTGCTGGGGATCAAACCCAGGCCCTCTGCAAGAGCAGTCGGTGCTCTTAACTGCTAGGCCATCTCTCCAGCCCCTATTTTTTTCATTTTTTAACAATAAGTAATAATTTATGAGTACAAGCATCCTTCATGTAAAACCAATTTGCAAGCAGTTGTGCCCAAACCCACACAGCCCAAGGGTTCCACCATCCACCTGGGGGGGCTTGTATGTACAATCAAGTTCATCAAATAAGTGTCCAGTCTGTATTGCTGTAGTTTCACCATTCACCCCAATCGCAGCCCTTACATTCTACCACGCCCCCTTGTGGGGTCACCGCCAGGATTTGTGGTGGGGTCCACTTAATCCTAGGACTACCCATGTGGAAAGCCCGTGCAGGAAAGCATACCACGTGTAGGCAGGTTGAGGTTAGAACGTAGAGTTTATTCCAACATGTCTACTTAAATATCCATGACTCAATTCTCAGGGCCCAATGCTAAATCTTTTTCCTCACTACACTCCACCCCATGGGTGTGTCCAGGGAGATACCATTGGCTTAGAATCCAACCCATCTAACTAAGCTTTCCCACACCCCCTCTTCTGGCAGATTGTTCCCTAGGCTTAGAAAAGGGGCATGGGTGGATGAGAAGCAAAACAGTCTACTTTCTCTGGAGCTGTCATTTTGGCCTCTGGTCAATTCTGGCTGTTTCCTTTCATGGGCTGACAGTTTGTCCAGGAATAACATTTCAATCCTACTAATGAAGCATAAGCAATTAGATATATAGGTATTTAAACAGTACTAATTGTTATATTAGGTTACTTTGGTATAGACACAGATATTTGGGTGGTATGTTAATCCATGAATTACATTTTTTTTCCTGTAAAATATGACAGGGTCTTACTGTGGCTTATAACATCTCCTAATCACTAGAGGATATAAGCTTGTGGTATCAGCCATGGGTTATTCCTCCAAGGAGAGAGCTAATACCCAATTAGATTTGGGATATACAGGCATATGGCTGCCTCTACTGTACAGTATTTCCAGGCAGGTGAGGTGTAGCTGATGCTGATGGAGGAGTCTTGCTTGACTCAAGGAGGCCTATATTTGCTTTATTGGTTAAGTGGCCTTTGGTAACACTCTCTGGTATTCCAGAGACCAACTGTACACTTGCAAGTGTGATCTCAGTACATCTTTCCCATGCTTACATCAGGTCTTTGACAGCAGGGCCATATCGCCTCTCTTCTTGCAGGTATCCCAGTTTACAGGCAAGAAGCCTTTACCTTTTGGGGGTCTTGGATCACCTGGCCAACATCTCCTTGGTAGAATAATCCTTTGCTGATATCAGAACTCTCCTGTATTAATATATTTTGCTTAAGTGCACGGCTTAAAGAGACTTTAGTATTATATTTAGTTCTGAATAGAGAATAATCCTTTTCACAGTTCCTATGTCTATTAGTCAATTAAAGAAAGCAGTTTTACCAGTTTTTTTAAGAATTATTCCTTTTTTATTTTTTTAATTTTATTTATATGTATGAATGTACTGTCTGCATGTAGGTCTGTGCACCCACACAGGTCAGAAGAGGGTCTTGGATTCCCCTGGAACTGGAATTGGAGTTACAGACGGTTCTTAGCTGCCATGTGGGTGCTGGGGATCAAACCCGGCTCCTCTGCAAGAGCAGTCGGTGATCTTAACTTAACCACTAGGCTATCTCTCCAGCCCAGTTTTACCAGTTTTATAAGAGATTACCTCTATAACAGTAGGCTCCAATTTACAGTTAGAGAACGACTTCATCATCATCATATTCTCCTTGTTCTATGAAGGAGAGGTAAGAAAATCTCTCATATTAAAACTTTGCTGCACCTAGAAGGTAAGTTTCATTAGGACTCATTATAAATAGTTGTTACAAGTAGGATCCACAGAGGGGTTTGATCCCTGTAGCAGTTTGAGGCTTTTCTTCCTTTCAATGTTCAGACGGGCCAACCTTTCTGCTGGCACTTCCTGGTACATCCTACACAATGCAAAGCTGTGTCTTTTCTTTCTCAGCCAATAACCCAGTTGTAAATATTTCTTGTGGAGAAGGATGCATATTAAAAGAACAACAACAGAAAGACTGCATCAAAAAACTGACTGAAATGGTGAATCGGTAGGGGTGGGAGGGACGGGAGAGGGACACAGGTCTATATTCAATTAATGTATATTTAATTGACATGAGTTCAACAAGTATACAATTTTGCCCAGACTCTGTCAACAGGTTACATGGTGTTTTAGGACTTAGTAAAAGTAAATATGTGTATATTAAACAACATTAGTTTAAAGGTTCTGATAAAAACGGTAATGCACCTTAGTTAATTGGAAATATAAATTGCTGTCGTCCACATTTGTTTTACTTAAAATCTGTACAAAAATAACTTTGGGAATGGCAACATACAAATGTTCTCTATAATTTTCTGTTGTACAGTAACATCTTGTAGCATTATCTTTTACCTGTAGGATGATTTAACTTAAGGAATTAAGTTTGCTTCCCAAGTTAACCACATACAGTCACCCAAAATGTCTTGGGTGGATTTGGTGAAATCTGCTCCTTGATTCCTACCTATAGGTACATGTACTACAACTGCCTTTTTGAGACTCATGGGTCAAAAAACAAAAACCTAATATAAAAAGGGGGGATACAGATATATATGAAAGCTTTTTTTCAAAAACTTTGCAATTCAAATCTTAAAACTAACTATGGAAAAAGATTTGTATGTTCCCACAGGTCAAAACGTCACCAACTTAATGGCTGAGTTATTTCTTTTCTTGATTTTTTTTACTTTTTTATTCTTGATATAACTCTTAATCAGATATGTTTTCTTTCATTTGAATGAAATTGTAGCAATTACCCACTTCTGGTGGCAATGCAAACTAGTACAGACACTTTGGAAATCAGCATGGAGGTTTCTCACAAAGCTAAACATAGATTGCCAATGTGATCCTTCCATATCACTCTTGGGTATATACACAAAGAACTTTATTCTGTTACAGTGATGTCCATCCAGGTTTGTTCCTTGCTTCCCTATTCACAAAAGGCAACAAACAGAAACAACCTGGGACTGCACCAGCTGGTGAGCGGATAATGGAAATATGGTACATTTACACCTTGGAAGATTATTCTTCTATGAAGAAATCCAAAATTATGAAATTCACAGGTAAATGGATAGAACCAGAAATAATCATCACAAGTGAGGTAACCCAGACCTGGAATGACAAATATTGCATTGTTTTTCCCATAATTGAATGGTCATTTTTAATCTTTAGGTAGCTGTGTTTCAATGATAAAATCCATGGAGGTCAGAATAATAATTAAAAGCCATGGGAGAGATCATGGAAACGAAGAATGCAGTGGTACAAAGGGGGGCTGGTGAATAATGGGATAGGAAGAATTAAATAGTGGGGAACTGGAGCACAGGACAAAGTTTGGAGTAAGAAGGGGGATAAGAAACATTAAAGCTCTTTTTAAAAAGTTATACGTAAAAAAATAAAATAAAAAGTTATATGTAACTAGACTATAGACTCTTCTTAAAATAAATAATACACAATATAAAAGGGTACAAATGTGTTACCCTGTAACAGTTTACAGTAGGCTTTTCAGTCACTAGATGCTAATATAAAATCTACAATGCTGGGATCTGACTCCTTCTGGAATTGTAGACCACGCAGTTCTCATAGACCCTCAAACCATACTGCTTATTGTCACTGCTCTTGATTACATGTTAGAAATTGATGGTAAGACCTTATTACTAAAGACACTACACACAAGAGACATACAACAAATAAGGAGAAATCCAGATGGTGCTGATATCAAAGCCTCATCTTTACTGTCCAGCTTTCAAAGCACCAGAAGGAGCTTTGTATACTACAATTGGCCTGACCAGATATGCACACTTGTGCAATAGTGGCACAAATATTATGGAAATAACCAATCTCCTTCTGATTGGATTTAAGACCCATTTCAAAAGATGAAGCCCATACTTGGCAATGTTTTAGGAGGGTTACAGGCATACTGCCATTACTCTGCTAGATAGGTATAGTATTAAACTGATTTCTAATGATTTAGTATTGTACTCATGAATTACTGCATCTCTCAAATCTGACCAGAAAAGTTTCTCCTTACAAAAGATGGTGATTAACAGGAGACACACAGCAACTGGTTAAATCTTGGAGAAAAGGTTCTATGGAGTGATCAGCCCTAAATGGACACACTCTCTCCTCCAAAGGCTCAGAGTTCATTGAGGAGACAAAGATCACAAGAGCCAAAGGTGAGAGATGAATGCAAGGAATCTGTGTGGTCAGGACATTACAGGGTAATGGTACATATAAATCCACAGGGCTTGCAACAGCATGCACAAGACCCTGCAAGACACAAGAACCAAGCCAAACAAAAACCCACCATGAATTGGAGAAGTGCACAAAAAGACCTAGTTCAAACTGAAGATCTGCTGACAATTGATAGATACTACGAATGGGAGAGTTCAGAATTTTAAAGTAGGTGAAACTCCAGTTTATGGACACAGTCAAGAATATTTGAGGAACAGTAGAGCTTTTAAAAGTAGAAGAGCCGGGTATGGTGGAACATGCCTTTAATCCTAGCACTTGGGAGGCAGAGGTAGGCGGACCTTTGTGAGTTCAAGGCCAGCCTGGTCTACAGAGTGAGTTCTAGGACAGCTGGGGTTACAGGGAGACCCTGTCTTGAAAAGACAAAAAAAGGAGAAGATGTGAAGTCAAGGAGAGAAATTCAAGGGGCGTGGAAATGGGGATGCTGCTAAGTATGACCAAAATGATTGTATGAAATTCTCAAAGAATCAATACAAATATTTTAATAAATGACATGGGTGGTTTCTAAGAAGCTCTGAATCATTTATTTAGCTTGTCATCTTGCTCCTTCTTTTCCAGATAAAGTTTAAAAGAAAAAGAAACCCATTTGTTATAATGTGAACCAGAATTTTAATGTTAGAAAAGTGCTATAAATGTCATGATTCTAATAATTTAAGTTTTCCTTAAGCTTACCTTACTTACATATTCATTAATGGAGTATTATATATAGAAGTATAATTTTATTTATACTCATTTATATGTGAGACTTTATTCACACATAAGGTAAAAAACCTTCATATACCAACCATATCAACTGAAATTCTTGTCAGCAATAACTCTTCTCCAATGTATAATGTATTTAAAGAATTAAGATATACCCTTAAAACTCATCCTACCACAAAGATAGTACTTAGGTTAATTTGAAGATCTAAATTAAATGAATTATGTACCTTATTTGCTTTGGGGGTATATTGACTTGAAAACTGTTTATCAGATAAATATTGGTTCTGGTTTATAGAAATATGAAGGACGATAGCACTACTCTGTAGGGAAGAAATTACAACTATAGAATGTAAACCATTGATTTAAAGAATGTTTGCTAAAGAGGAACAAAACCCTGTGCAAGTGCCCAGCCTCATTTTCTTTAACTGAACATGAAAGTATCAGTTAGATATTTTAATTTAATATCAATATTTTCTGGAAAATCCAAGATTTGGTTTATAATTTAATTTTCATGATGTAATCCATGAAGCATGAGTGTGGCATGTACTGAATAGTTCTGATGATCTTCAGTGGAGGTGAATTTACTGTCTCTAAACTTGATTCTACACTTCAATGCATGCTTTCTGACATATGATGATTAAATGCTTATGGTCTTCAGTACAGCACAAGGAAAGCACAGAAGGAGAATTTTTTGTATTTTTCCTTTATCATATCTTCTACATACACAGCCCATGCTGACCTACTGAACTGGAGGTCTGTGGGCTACTAAGCTGTTAGAAGTGTGAAATAAGCTTTCTATTGGAAATATGTTGATAAAAATGTTGGCAGGTAAAATCTCCATGGTTTTTCATTTTCATAGAAGAAAATGTCTTTGAAAATAGCCAAACTGTGGCTGATGCTTTAAGTGAAGAAGTAGTTGCCAGGAGTACCCCTTGAAATAGGTAAACAGCTTGTCCTGAAGACTCTGTTAGGAATTACTGTTTGAAGCAAATTTGCCTTACATTACATTATGATGCACATATGTCCTAAAGCTTAACTGACTTATATAAGCATTCTTTGTGGTAAACAAGGGCTTGACATTATACAGTAATATCCAATTAATGCAATACTGGTGATCATAATGTCAGGTAGGTACAAAATCACTAGAGCAGTTTTCACTGTTGACTAGAAGTTCCATGTATTTGCATTAATTTCTTTGCTTTTATTATCTAGGAACATTAATACCAAAACAGTAATAAAATAAGGTGTGACCCTGTATAAATAAAGCATCATGCAAAGGTGAATGGTATGCTTCAGTAAAATACTATCACCTTTCACTAATTAGCATTTTTGTAAAGTGAAAGGCACAGTTAGTAACATGGGAAAGGTAAGCCAGCATTCAGAGTCACAGGCTTAGTGAAAATTTTACAACAAAATTGCTCTTTTTATTACTTTTTTACCCACAGAAAAGTTACCCCTGTAGACATTTACATTATCATGTAATAAAATCACTAAACTATATAATAACAAGTTATCACCCAAGTTAACATCTTTCCATTTGTTCTTCATACAGCTGGCTAGCTGTCCATTCATCCAGCCAGCCACCTTCACCTCAGCCTTCTGTTATCTGCTATCTAGCAAAGCTCTTTCATCTTTTTAGCTAATTTTCTTTCTTATCTGGTATGGCTGATGAAAATTATTTCTCTTTTGCTTCCATAGCTCATACGTGCTCCTGTAGGGTAGAGAACACAATTTCCTTGTGTATGCCTTTGTAACACCTAATTCAGGGAAAGAACTAACAATGCTCTTAACCAACTGACCTGAAAATAACTGGGCTATATTTAGCAACTGCTTTATACCACTCATAAGAGTATCAGTCCAGTGCTTCCTCCGTTTTGTTCCTCTCTTCATATTTTATGTCCACACAAAGCTTCTCTTTTGAAAGTAGACCTAATGCAACTTGCACGCCATCAGTTTCTAAGGGAAATAGACATTTATGTCACGAAATGGAAACACATCTACACCACAATGGTGGACAAGTCATATTTGAAGTCTTCTGTCCTAAGAAACATTTTTCAAATGTTTGTCAAAATAAGTGTGTGAAGAATAGAGACCGGGTATGCACATTCCTGTTTGGGGAGGGGGGTGTGCATGTATGTATACATGCATGTGGAGACCATATGTCATTTCAGGTATAATACTTCAGAAGCTATCTATCCTTTTTTACAGTCACTTAGGCCTGGTGTTCACTGGTTCAGCTTGGATGGCTACTCAGTGAGCTCTAGAGACCCACCCTGTCACATATCCAGTGCTGGCATTTTCAAGTACATGCTACCATGCCCCCTGTTTTTACAGGCATTCTGGGGGATTGAACTCTGGTCCACAGGCTTACATGACAAGCACTTTATAAAATAAACTATCCTGGTGCAAAATCATCTTTTATACTTGGTGGTTTGATGAAAGGCTCAAACTATTAACAGTCAAATTTAATAAGAATCTATTTTATCACTATTTTTCATATTTCATTTATTATTACATTTTATGTGTATAAGTGTATTGTCTGCATAAATGTAAGTATAACCGTGTCGTGCAAAACCTGTGAAGTCAAAAGAGTGCATGAGCGTCACTGGAACTGGAGATCCAGATGGTTGTAAGATGTCCCATGTGTTCTAGGATTTGAACCTAAGTCTTCAGTAACAATAGCCAGTGCTTTTAATCACTGAGCCATAACACTAGTCCTCACAATCTATTTTGAAAGAAGCATCCAAACTCCTATTTTATCACAGATTTGTCTATAAATATATTCCCTGAATGGATTATAAGAATAGAAGAGAAACAAATGGGAAAAAATGACTAAAACCCTGATGAACACCAAAGACAAACACACACATACACACATACTCACACACACACACACACACACACACACACACACACACACACGCACACACACACTGAATTAACAGCAATGTTTATAACACCCTTCTTTGATGGTCGACCAGTAATCCATTTTTACTCTCTTCCCTGATTCCTTGTTTTTCCCAGCATTTGACTCTTTTATTTCTTCATTTTTAGTAGATGTCTGTGTTTCTCAGTCTCCATTTTTCTCAGTGGAAACTACAAGAATCATGTAGAGTTACAATCTTCATTCCTTAAAAGATAGGCTGCTGCCACAGTATACTTGAAATACAGAAAGAAGTGATTACAATGAAGTTAGTAGCAATACTTATCATTCATCTGTTATGCTAGCACAATGTTGACATCATTATTTTTAGGTAAGACATATGCATTAAAGTTATTAAACATAACTTGATTCTAACATAAATATATCCACACATGTACATAAATAACTGTAACTTTAAAATAATGTACCATAAAATTGTGTTGTTTACCAGCTTAAAATAAAACTACCCCTGTGAGCACATAAAGCTCTGCCTGCTTCTTTAGGCATGGGTAAGAATTGGCTAAACTACCTAAATACAAGACCATGAAGTCTGCCTCGCAATATAATGTCAGGGGATTTCCCACCTGGTTTGTGGAAGGCATTTGTCCTTAGAGAATTTCCACCTTAATTCTGACTGAAATTGTAACTACATCATAATGGCAAACCTACCAAGTAAGAGAAGAGATAATATGTTAAAAAGAGAAAAACCTTCTTTCTACTCAATAAGGAATGTGAATAGATTTGTTATGATAAATAACAAATTGTTTCGCTTAAAATTGCATTCATCAGCAGGGCCTTATCGCCTCTCTTCTTGCAGGTATCCCAGCTTAGAGGCAAGGAGCCTTTACCTTTTGTGGGGCCTTGGATCCCCTGGCCAACATCTCCCTGGTAGAATAATCCATTGCTGATGTCAGAGCGCCTGTATTAATATATTTTGCTTAAGTGCATAGCTTAAGGATTTTAGTATTATATTTTGTTCTGAACAGAGAATAATCCTTTTCACAGTTCTTATGTCTATTAGTCAATTAAAGAAGGCAGTTTTACCAGTTTTATAAGAGATTACCTCTATAATAGTTGTCTCCAATTTACAGTTGGTGAACGACCTCATCATCATCATATTTCTCCTTGTTCTATGGGGGGGGGGAAGCAAGAAAGTCTCTCATATCAAAATCTTTGCGGCACCTAGAAGGTAAGTTTCATTAGGACTCATTATAAATAGTTGTTACAATTAGGATCCACAGAGGGGTTCGATGTTTATAGCAATCTGAGGCTTTTCTTCCTTTCAATGTTCAGATGGGTCAACCTTTCAGTTGGCACTTTCTGGTACATCCTACTCAATGCAAAGCTGTATGTTTTCTTTCTCAGCCGTTAAGTTGGTGAAATTTTGTCCTGTTGGAACCCACAAATCTTTTCCCGTAGTTAGTTTTAAGATTTGAATTGCGAAGACCTGACGTTAACATGGGAAAAATGTATTGAGACCACACATGCAAGTGTACAGATGGCCTCTGGAATACCAGAGTGTGTTACCAATGGCCACTAAACCAATAAAGCAAATACGGGTCTCCTTGAGTCAAGCAAGACTCCACTGTCAGCACCAGCTACACCTCACCTGCCTGGAAATACTGTGCAGCAGAGGCAGCCATGTGCCTGTATATCCCAAATCTAATTGGCTATTGGCTCTTCCTTGGAGGAATAACCCATGGCTGATGCCACAAGCTTACATCCTCTACAGGTTAGGAGATGTTATAAGCCACAGTAAGACCCTGTCATATTTAACAGGAAAAAGTGCAATAACATATCATCCAAACATATGTGTCTATACCAAAGTAACCTACCATAACTATCAGTGCTGTTTAAATACCTATATATCTAATTGCTTGTGCTTCATTAGTAGGATCGAAAGATTATTCCTGGACAAACTGTCAGCCCCTGAAAGGAAACAGCCAGAATTGACCAGAGTCCAAGACAACAGCTCCAGAGAGAGTGGACTGTTTTGCTTCTCATCCACCTGTGCCCCTTTTCTAAGCCTAGGGAACAATCTGTGGAAGAGGGGGCATGGTAGAATGTAAGGGCTGCGATTGGGGTGAATGGTGAAACTACAGCAATGTAGTCTGGACACTCATTTGATCAACTTTATTGAACATACAACCCCTCACCCCCTGCTGGATGGTGGGGCTGTGGGGGTTTGGGCACAACAGCCTGCAAATTGGTTTTACATGAAGGATGCTTGTACTCATGGATTATCACTTATAGCTAAAAAATGAAAAAAAAACTGAGAGAAAGATGCAGGATAGTTATGGCAGAATGCATGATCTGGGATGGGGTGGGGGGGGAGGGAAAGGGAAATATACCTGAACTGAATTGGAAAATGATGTATGAAATGCACAAAGCATCAATAAAAAATGTTAAAAAATAAATAAATAAAATTGCATTCATAGCTAAATGATTTAGTGATTCTTATTGTGTTTTTACTTTGATGTAATCTATTTTATTTTATAATAAATACTTATTTACAAATGTTTGAAAAATAAAAAGTAGAATAGCAGTTTTTACCCTCTGTAATAAATGTTAAATAGAAGAAATAAGAAAAGTTGATACCTTGCTGAAAATAGATCCTGTCTTTATTGTTTCCATTCTTACAAAAAAATTTTATTTGATAAATACTGGACAGCCCAAACTAAGAATTATAAAGAATTTAAAAGACTTATGAAAATGTATTACAGTTAATTTATGATGCTACTCTAAGGACCTAGTGAAGCTAAAACAACCAAAGTGAGGAAACTACAATCTTGGCCCCCCAACTTATTCAGTCTTTGTTTATTTTTAGTCATACAATAGCACAATTTGGTATTATGCTCATTTTATTGTCAGTTGTAAAAAGGCAATTCTGTAACTGTTTTAAAAGCAAATCTTCCCAATGATCAAAAATAACAGGAGAAAGAGAAGGCTAATGTTGGTCTCTCATTTACTTTTCAAGTTTCATCTGAAGCTATTGACTAAGATCCAAAAAACAAGCACTGGGAAAGCTGGTAATGATGTAGTGAAGAGGAACATTTACCTGTGGCTGGTGGGAGTGCAAAGTGGTGCAGGCCCTATGGAAGTCAATGTACAGATTCCTCAAAAAAGCTAGGAATAGATCTACTACATGTTCTAGCCAGACCACTCTTGGACATACACCCAAAGGACTCTATACCCTACTATAGAGATACCTGTTCATTAATGATATTGTGGCTCTATTCACAATACCCAAGAAATGGAAATACTCTAGACATTCAATAACTGATGAATAGATAATTAAAGTACAATATTTACACAATAGAATATTATTCAGATGACAAAAAATGAAATTATTACAAAATAGATGAAAATAGAAACGATCATCCTAGTGAGGTAAGCCAAACCCAGAAAAACAATGTCATGTGTTCCTCTCATAAGTGGATGCTAGATTTGAATCCTTAGATATGTGTGTCACAATTGGAAAATCCATAGTTGTCAGGAAACCAGTAATGGCCACTGTGGGAGGATACATGAGAGGGAAGATAGAACAAAGTGTTATAAAGCGGGAAAGGGGAATAATGGGTTAAGGAGGGTTAAATTGAGAGGAATGGGAAGGCAGGGCAGAGGATGGAGTCTGTGGAAGGATAATCAGTACTAAAGGCCTGTAGAGACATGAAGATATCTATTCTCCTGAGAGGACAAAAGAAAACAGATGGAAGAAACAATTCCAACCAAATCTTGCTCAATAAACCATTAAGTTTATTGGGGTTACAGAAGAATGAATAAGACATTACTTTTATGAATATGAATGATTTGAGTTACATCATCTGAAAGCTCACTCCAGCATGGGTGACGATATGTGAAAGGTATATTATTGGCCTTACCTGTGCAAGTTCCAGACATCTCCATCAAAAGCATTCTTCTCTTCCAGAAAGGTTTACACTCATACACCTTATTGAAGGCCAGTGAGTCTTGTAAGTTTCTTGTGAGTTTCACGAGCTTCATAAGTCTATTTTCCCCCTGGGGAATTAGTTCCAACATACACAGAGTTCATTTCATTTTATCTCCTACTAGGTTGTCATGCTGTTCGTTTATAACATGTATGACCAGTGTATCTGAGAGTGTGAAAATTTTTCTGGTATTTTTGAGACAGGTTTTCCATTTAGTCCCAGCTGGCCTGGAGCTCACTATGTAGACCAGGCTGGCCTTGAACTCACAGAGATCTACCTGCATCTGCCTCCAGAATCCTGGGATTAAAGGTGTGGGACACCACATCCAGCGAGTATGAACATTTCTAAAGTGTGGAGCAACACTAGACATGAACAGGCCATTTCGTTCACTACTCTGAAATTTTCTTTAGAAACTGAACAGCTAAATCCCACCAGGCATAGAGTGACTTGTCCTTGGATCTAAGGTGCTCCTTTCCGGTTCTGCTCTGTCTTCCTCCTTGATAAGCTACAGACCCTTTTAGTGTCATTTATACATTTAACTTAAAAGGACACAAAGTGATTTTCCTAAGCACTAAACATGCTCAAAGGAATATGTAACTAAAAATGTTTTAAAATATTTTTATTATCTTTGATTATCTTAGAACCTTTCTTTAAAGGTTCTCTGCATGACACCAATCAGTCGGTGACCACTATATTCAAATCATAACACACTCTGGGAAGCTAATTTATTGCATTTAGTCAAGTAAAGGATAATAGAAGCCCAGATCCATTGTATCTCTGTCACCCAGACCTCAAAAGTGTACCTGGTGTTTGGAATGAGCCTACCCCTGGAGAATGGCCTATAGTAAGAAACAAACAAATAAACAAACAAACAAACAACAACAACAACAAAAGTAAATTCATCAGAGTTGGCTTCTCTAAAAATGCCGGTTCTCAATGTACATTCAACAATGTAGCAGCAATGCACTTGTAGCATATGCTCATCTGGGCATTGCTCCTGACAGACAGGAAGAAAGGTACTCTGCACTTTCAGAGAGATGATGACATTACAGAGAAATGATTGACATTCCACAAATTTTTACAAGGAATACAAATCCTTTCCTAGAAATCTAGATGAAAGGCCTACTAGGCCACCTATCTGAGAATAAGTGGGTGGAAAAAATACTCCCTTGCGGGAGGAGGATTTTTGTCAAAACCTAAACCAAGCTGTTTTACTGATATTGGGACAATAAAGACTACATGAAATGTATTTGTTCAGAAATATTGAAATTTTAATTACTGGCATTGATATCTAAGTATTAGCCAATGGTCTATGAAAGATCTCTAAAGTCAATCCCAATAAAGACACTGTTATTTCTTTAAAATAAATCTTTATTGCCTAGGAATATAACTAAGTAGGTAGAATGTTTAAAGAGCATACAGAAAGCTATGGATTTAATCCCCATAACCTTATAACATGGGTATCATGGTGCATGTCAATAATCCTAGCAGTTGGGAGTTGAAGACAGGATAAGGTGTTCACTGTTCTCATCTACATCTTGAGGTCAAGGCCATCCTTGGATGCATGAAACTCTGAGTAATGAACGAATTTAGCATTTACTATAGCTGTAGTTTAGAAGTAATTGCCCTTGTTCTGTGTACTCAGCAGTGCTGGGAAAGCCCATTAGGAACCTAATCCAGATGTCTCTGGGACGGACAGCCTGTCTTTGGCCGCAAGACTGTTGACATATCTTTGTTCTTTAAAGTGAAGTAGGAAAATAAAATAAATTGACTTGCCTAATCACACACAGAAGGGAAGTCTTTAGGAGTTTGTTAGGAGCATTTATAAGAATAATACAGCCTTACAAATTACCACAGCACATCAGGTGGTTAAAAACTAAATTCCTACCTTTTGTTCCACTTAAGAGTATAGATTTATAAGTTGTTCTTCTGAACCTGGGTAGCTTCAACAAGGGTTTGCTTTTAGTTATAGATTTTGTTGAAGTCTACTCAAGTGCCTGGGACTAATAATGATGCGAAGTATGCTCTTCACATGATGGTAGCCAGAAGGACAAGAGGCCATGTCAAAGCTTTCAAGTGCACTTAACATTTCTACTGGAATTGCTTTTGCTCAGCCAATCAGTGCCCAAGCAAAAGAGAATGAAGAAAGACAAAAAACAGTCCCAAAGTTCTATATACTAGGCCAGAAAATTGTACTCATTCTCCTACAGAGGGAGGTACAATAAAGTCACATGGCAAATTATATTGATGCATGTTTACATGAGTCTTTAAGTGCAGACTGATGAACAGTAATGCTATCTAGCACTGAGTCTCTTTGCAGGATCTCTAAAGCTAAAAGGAACATTTTTCCCAAGAGATGAAGAAACTCTCAAAGACACTATTCTTACTTAAGAACTATAATAGATCTGACTCCTACATTGCTGTATAAACTAAATGGGTAACTTTCTTTGGCAAAATAATCAGATGTTAACAACACAAATTTACCTGTCATATCTATGGTGTATTCTATAATATATAGACTCTGTTTGCAGCAAAGCATTGTACAGGAAGAAAATACTCTTCCTTGGGTGATAACTGTTCCATTTACAAACATTTCTCAATTTCTAGGAGTATCTATTCTGGGAACACAAATCTGTGATTTTTCTTGCTAAGCTGAGTGTCAGCAGTGAGTTTGGTACAGCATTCTTACTGATTTAGTCTATCAATTTCCATGACCAGCCTTTCTGTCTTGCAGTGTAGTTTGATCCTCCAAATGAAAATGAAATCCAATGTTATAGCAAATGCAGATACTTTAAGAGGATGCAAGTCCTATGTACATAAGAACAGTGGTTATTGGTTTCACTCATTATTAAATGATGGAAAATCTTATGTATATAAGAACAATAGTTATTGTTCACTCATTACTAAATGTTGGAAAGTATGTGAGGAAAAACATGATTTTCAATGTTCCCTTTAACTGTAACAAGACAGAATAATACAGAAGCTGTATTATCAAACACACAACAGAAAGTAAAATCAATGTGGACATCATGCAATACCTGGGCTAATAATATAGTATATTACTCTGAAAGTAAAGAAAGTAGAAAAGAGGAGGGAGGATTGATAGAAACATCACTGTTTATACATTTGTATTAATTTAGATATTTTAATATATATTTTGCTATTTATATTTTATCTGTATGAATGCATTGCTTGCATGTGTGTAAGCCCCTGCCATGCAGTGCCAGCAGAGGTCAGAAGATGCATCAGATCCTCCGAAACTGGAGTTACAGACAATTGTTAGCCACCATGTAGGCACTGGGAATCCTAACCCAGGTCCTCTACAAGAGCAGCCAGTGCTCTTAACTGTGGAGCCATTCTAGGAAATAAAGAAATGATTCATGGGAATAAGCCTGAGAGAATACACTTATGATGCATTCCAATAATCCTTTAGTATATTATTTAGGAATGAAAGGTAGATATTAAAGACTGAAAAAGAGGCCTGCCAAAGTTATTTGGTTCTTTCTTCATATTTTTTACTGAGCTTCTGTGCATTTCATACAACCTTTCCCAACAAAATTTAGACCTGATTTCCCATCCTTGCCCCCACCACCAGAACTCATGCATTCTGCCATGCATGTTTGGTCCTGTCTTGCATCTTTTTTATTAGTCTTTTTTAACTTTCTTGATGTGGAAATTTGCTGTTTTGGTCAGATCTTTGAACAGTCTTTTGTTGCTGTTGTACCCTTTAATTTTATATTACACCAAAATATTCACATATACACTCCACACACCAAAATGACAGAGTATATAAGGATTTGGAGCTAGGATCCAAAAATGAGAAACAGCATAAATCCTTCGTTTTTCTGTGACGTGTTACTTCACTTACCATAACAATTTCTAGTTCCAACCATTCACCTGCAAATTTCATTATGTTGTTTTTCTTCACCACTGCTAGTATTACGGGTGTAAGATGAAATCTTAATATGATTTTAATTTGCATTCCCTTAATTATTAGCAATCCTGAACACTTTTTAAGATAGCATGAAATGTGGTTATGAACAAGTCAGGAAATTTCTTGAAATTTTTTGTTTCATTAGTGATCACAGAAATGGCAATCTGAAATGAAATAATGAATCATCTCAGCTCAGAGCAGCTATTATCAAACAAACAGAATAGGAAATACTGGAGAAGCTAGAGACAAAAAAATGAACATTGAGACATCGTTGGGGTAATAGTGCATATGATCTGCCAATGTTACTTATTGAGAGACAGACAGAAACAGATAGATGATTGATAGATAGATAGTAGATAGATAGATAGATAGATAGATAGATAGATAGATAGATGATAGATATCCAAATGAAGTTAAATCAAACTTTTAGGCATACCCATGTTTACCACAACACTATTCACAACAGATTAGATATGGAATAAATCTAGGTGCCTATAAATAGATAAATAACATTGGGAAATTTAGTGTATTTATATAATAAAATGAAATTATATTATTCAGCTTTAAGAAGAATGAACTTCCATTTGCATAAACATAGATGGAATGTGAGAACACCATACATGCTAAATGAAATAAAGCAGAAATAGAAAAACAAATATGCCTTGCTCTGGATCATGTGAAAGCTAGAAGTCCTCCTGTATAGAATAATGATTGGTAAAAACTGCAATGGGGGATACGGAAATGAAAGAAGAGCTGTACTTGATGAGGAAACTCTCGATATATGTTGAAATATATCACTGTGCCATCAATATGTACAGTGTCTGCAAGTTCACTTACAGAACACCATATTAAACACCAAATTAAAGTCTAATTTTTAAATGAAGCAAAAGCATCAATCTGAAGTAAAAATCAAAAGTGAGGGCTACTCTATTGCATGTCCTAATTCAGTCCCACTGGATCTGATGCTTTCTCCACTGTAATTCATCACATTTGAAAAGACAAGGAGTCTTTATTCTTCACCTTTCTACTATTTTAAGCTGCTAGGGAATAGGCACACCATTATATTTTACTTCTAGAGTATTAGAATATTGGATTTGGAAGAGTGTACTGCAGGCTCAGGCCCAGTGATCTCAAGTACTGGTTTTGTGATCCAGGCAAAGCCTCATAACAGTGTACTCCTTATTACACTGAGAATCAGAGTGGGTTGTCTTCCTTCAAGAGTGAGAATACAGTCCATAGGATGTGGAGTGTGACCCTTGCTCAGTTACTTATGCTATCATAATCTTTCAATGCAACCTAGATTCCAGATGTTCTGCTCTTTCCCAGTATGAACACTATTCAGCCTTAAGGATAATTCTTGCAAAGGAAGAAAATGAATTGTCTACTGTGGGTCACACATTTGGATCCTGCTATTTTCAGTAATAACGTGTTAGAGAAGCATTCATTATCGACTGGAAATAACTTATTTCGACAGTTAGTTGAAGCGGAGCTCATACTAAGTGCTAAGATGCTGACATTACACAGAAAAGGTAAGTAAATACAGTGAGTTCCATTTCAGCAGAAGAAATTCATCAGCGTGGTTTATTTGCAAGGCAGGATATTACTTCTCAGTCAGTGTATTCAAGGTCAGGCTTTTTACAGTAAGAAATGTTGTTCAGCCATTTTTCTGCTTACTGTTCAACCCTATGGTCTTCTCCATAAATCTAAATTATTATTTTATGACCACTTCTCTTTTAACCCAAAGATCTGGTTTAATACTCAAGTCCACCTAGGTTAAAGGATAAAATACAGTTACTTGAATGTAGGACAGCTAACCTATTTTCCTGATGATCTTGGCTTTAGAATCAGATAAATGTCTTCCAAAATACTTGTGAAAAGCACAAGCAAATAATATGAAGCAAGTTAGGAGATTGTATTTCGATGTTTCTCTCAAGCAGATACCATTGTCCTGGGACCAATAACCTCTTCATTTCTCAGTAGGAGAAGAGCATTAAGACTTCCAAGGTAATAAAATGCATAGCAAAGCCATTTCATGGGTAAGACAAGGACTGGGTTTATGGGGAAAAAGTAGCACCATGTGTGTCTGTCAGAATTACTGTAAGAAGCCAATGGTGCATCAGTGTTGAAGATTTCCTCTGGAAATAATTCATAAAATGCTAGGATTATCAACAACCAAATGATTAAAGAATAAAGAAAAATAAGGATCCTAATGATTTGATAGAAGCCAAAAAAAAGAGTAAATGGAAAGATGTTGAGAAATGATCTTCACTGCAAATACAAAAGTCTGCAAAGACACAGCATGTCTTTTAATTCACATTATATAAAATACAAATAAATAAAGATATATAGTAAGAAAACTGATCATAACCATATTCATGGTCTATCTCAAAATAGTTTCAGTGCAGGCTGGAACTTTTAATTATAAGAATGAGAAATGAACATCATAAAATATGATTTTTTTTACTTAACTGAAATGTACCTGTAGAAAAAAATCTTTTTTTTTTTTTTTTTTTTTGGTCTTTTTGAGACAGGGTCTGCCTGTAGCCCCAGCTGTCCTGGAACTCACTCTGTAGACCAGGCTGGCCTTGAACTCACAAAGATCTGCCTGCCTCTGCCTCCCAAGTGCTAGGATTAAAGGCATGCACCACCACGCCCAGCATAGCGCAGCCATTAAAGGCTGAGGCTGAGAACCGCAAAAAAAAAAAATCATTTTTAAATTGTTTTTCCGCTTCATACTCTAATTATTTTATCTCACAAAATGAGATAGTAGAATGTTGCTGGCCAAAAGTGACTAGAAAGGCCAAGAGGCCAAAGAATAGATATAGTTAGTAGTAATCATTTTAATAGAAGAGAGAGAGAGAGAGAGAGAGAGAGAGAGAGAGAGAGAAAGAGAGAGAGGAGTTGTAGTCAAGGATAATAGGGGATTGATGGGAAAGGAAGAAACCAAGAATGATGTTGTGCTTTGAGATTTGGTTTTACAGTGATGAAATGTTCTAAAATTGATTGGGATGTTGGTTGAGCAACTATGAACAAATGAAAACCATCCCTATTATATGTATTAAATGGGTGAACATATGGGCTAAAGAGATGACTCACAGGTTAAGAACACTGGCTGCTCTTGTAGAGGACCTGGGTTCAATTCCCCGCACCCATTTGGTGCATAACAACAGTCTATAACTCTAGTTCAAGGGTATCCAACACCTGCTTCTGAACCTCTATGGGTATTGCTAAACATGGGTAACATACATTCAGGCAGTATACTCATAAACATAAAATAAAAATAATAAAACGATTTATGAATAAATAAATAAATAAAAGTAACAAATCCATTGGGAAATTAAAATTTTAACAATTTTTTAGAAAATCATTTTAAATCTATTCACAGCATCTTGCTATTCATATACCCACCAGTTTAAACTCCACAGAGCCTCGCCAGTCCTGCACCAACTACACAACAATCGAAAATCGGGTTCTCAGTCACATGACTTTGCATATTTAGAATTCTACTTTAATTTAACAGGTAATTATTCATGGATATACATGATTGTATCATGTCAAACACGTGAAAATGAATGATTCTTTACATATCAATACAGGAGCTCTGACATCAACAATGGATTATTCTACCAAGGAGATGTTGGCCAGGGGATCCAAGCCCCCACAAATGGTAAAGGCTCCTTGCCTCCAAACTGGGATATCTGCAGGAAGAGAGGCGATAAGGCCCTGCTGTTGAAGACCTGATATAAACATGGGAAAGATGTATGGACACCGCACTTGCAAGTATACAGATGGTCTCTGGAATGCCAGAGTGTGTTACCAAAGACCACTAAACCAATAAAGCAAATATAGGTCTCCTTGAGTCAAGCAAGACTCCTCCGTCAGCACCAGCTACACCTCATCTGCCTGGAAATACTGTGCAGCAGTGGCAGCCATATGTCTGTATATCCCAAATCTAATTGGCTATTAGCTCTCTCCTTGGAGGAATAACCCACGGCTGATGCCACAAGCTTACATCCTCTAATGGTTAGGAGATGTTATAAACCACACGAAGACCCTGCCATACTTAACAGAAGAAAATGTAAATTCATGAATTAACATACCATCCAAAACTCTGTGTCTATACCAAAGTAACACTATCATAACAATTTAGTACTGATTTAAATACCTATATATCTAATTGTGTTGCTTTCATTAGTAGGATCGAAAGCTATATATTATACTGTTTAATACCTAAATATCTAATTGCATGTGCTTCATTAGTAGGAGCGAAAGTTTGCCTGACACGCTGGCCAGCCGATGAAAGAAAACAGCCAGAAATGACTAGAATCCAAGACATCAGCTCCAGAGAAAGTAGATGTTTTGTGTCTCATCCACTGTGCCCCTTTTCTGAGCTAGGGAACCATCTGTGGAAGAGGGGGGTGGGGGCTGGTGTAGAATGTAAGGGCTTCGATTGGAGTTAATGGTGAAACTATACAATATAGACTGGACACTCATTTGATCAACTTGATTGAAAAAACAAGCCCCCCCCCGCCCCCCCTGCTGGATGGTGGGACCCATGAGCTGTGTGGGTTGGGCACAACCGCTTGCAAAATGGTTTTACATTAAGGATGCTTTGTACTCACAAATATCACTTATTGTTAAAAAAAGAAAAAAAACAAAACACAAAACAAAAAGCAGGAAAGATGCAGAAAACTAACGGCAGATGCATGATCTGGGATGGGTAGGGTGGGGTAGGGGGAAGGGAAGGGGATATGCCTGAACTGAATTGGAAAATGATGTATGAAATACACAAAGCATCAATAAAATAAATTTAAAAAAGATATATTAAAAAAAGAATTTAGATGACAATTTAGATCAAATTAGAACATCGAAAAATAAAATTTACTTCAAAGTTCACGCTTTTATTGTACACTAATACCCTGCATCAATTTGGAAACAGAATGTTTTAAAGGGACATTCAAGCTTGTACGAGACGGTTTCCTGCCTCCACAGCTTCCCTGATGACTAGGAAAAATGAAGAGAGCAATCAAATTGCTCCTACTGCTAAATCTAGCAGACACTAGATATGTTATGTACACCAGGATTTGCATTGTTTGCAAATGCGAACAATTTGACAAGAAAAATATAAATCCACCCCTGACTTTCTTGTTTTAAGATCATGATTTTTATGTGCCTCACTCCTAGTTTTCATGCTTCTGTAGCTCCCAAAGCACCCCAGGGAACAACTTCAGTGAGTGTCATGTTACTAAGCAAGGGTCATCCACATGTAAGTCTCCTGAAGGAAAGTGATCATGTCCAGCTTCAGAGTTCCACAGAAGGTCATGGGTGAAATATATATATATTATATATATATATATATATACATATATATATATATATATATGATATATAGATACAGATGATATAGGTATAAATATAGATATAGATATAGGGACAGGGATAGAAAAATAGATATAGGTGTCATATATACTTTTATTAAATTTCTGTGTATACATAACTTCTCAATCCGTCTTAATTGGCTTTTTACCAACTTCTCTTATCCATTGGCACTCTCCCACAGTTAATATATTCTGTCATTTGTGTTAGGGTCTATTGTGCCAAATTGCTCTCCCTGGGCATTCCTCCATGCCAGTTCATCCTCTGAGCTCTAGTCAGCCTATCTGGCATCCCTCTCTTAAAGAAGGCCAGTTCTTCCTCATTCTACAGTACTCAACTCCCTGTTAATTATAGTAGTTTGGTCTTCCTGAAAAGTCTCTGTTAACATACAGAATCTAAATTGATTCTAATATATCAATTCTAACATATAGAATCTAAATTGATTAGTGTCAGTCTCGTATAGAAGAGTCAAAAGTTTCTTTTGCTGTACAGAACCTTTTGAGTTTAATAAGGTCCCACTTGTGAATTGTCCGCCTTATTTCCTGTGCAGCTGCTGTCTGATTTAGAAAGTCTTTTCCTACACCTATGTCTTGTAAGTTTCTGCCTACTTTTTTGTCTAATACCTTCAGAGTCTTGGGATTCAAATTGGGAGGTCTTTGATCCATTTGGAGTTGATTTTTGTACAGGGTGAGAGGTAGGGGTTTAAATCTTTTTTTATATTTTATTATTTATTTATGTGTATGAATGTACTGTCTGCATGCAGGTCTGTGCATCCCTGTTGAGCAATGCTGCAGAGGTCAGAAGAGGGTGTCGGATTCCCCTGGAACTGGCGTTCTCCTGGAATTGGAGTTAGAGACGGTTCTCAGCCGCCATGTGGGTGCTGGGGATCGAACCCGAGTCCTCTACAAGAGCAGTCGGCGCTCTTAACCACTAAGCCATCCCTCCAGCCCGAGGTAGGGGTTTAATTTTATTCTTCTACAACTGGTGATCCAGTTTTGCCAGCACCATTTGCTGAAGATGCTGTCTTTCCTCCATTGAGTCTTTTTGGCCCCCTTGTCAAATATAAAAGAAACAATCAGGGAACTGAATAGAAAACCAACAGAGTGGGAGGAAACCTTCACCGATGAAACATCTGACAGAGCATTAACTTCCGGAATATATAAATTACTCAAAAAACAAAGAAGTAAGAAAACAAATGACTCACTCAAAAGATGGAATAAAGAGCTGAACAGAGGCTTCACAAATGAGGAAATAGAGATGGCTGAGAAACATCTTAAAAAGTGTTCATCAGAGATCTCCCAAGACCAGTTGAAGCACAGGTAAGAGCTGGGTGCTCCAGCCAGGCGGATTGTTTGATTGCATTTCGTTCTCTTTGTTGATCTTTGGCCCAATTGGCTGGTGTGGCTGTGGGGGAGGAGTAATCCTCCCAACTGGTATAAAAGGTGGGTTTGTGTTAGTCTTGAGATCAGAGATCTCCAAAGACCACCTGAAGCATCCCCTACCCCTGCCAACTGGGATTACTGAAGGAAGGAGTGTCCAAGTGGATTCTTTGGAAAACCATCAGAACAGAAAGGGAAGAGTGAGTTAGACTTCCAATAGAAAGCCTAGAGCTTAGAGAAGTCAACACTCCATAAGCAAGGAGCAAAGGAGAAAAACAAATCAATCAAACAAACAATGAAGGCATCTGAAGGAGGCAAGCAAAGCAAGCCTTCAACACACTGAAGAGGCATTTGGGATTCACATTGGAATACAGGCAAGGAGAAGCCCATATGCCAAGGGACACGAAGAAGAGACAACATGGAAGGGGTGCAGGATAATCCCACACCAAGCTCGACCAACCCTGTGGAAGACTCCTACAGTGGGTTCCCCCTGGGGATGCCCTAGGACACAGATATTAGAAGTACAATTGTGAACATACTTAAAGAAGTACAAGATTATAAAGAGCAAATCAAAGAATTAAGAAAAGAGAATGAAGAACTGAAGGGGCATGAGAGGCAACAACACCCTAAAGAGGACACCTAAAGGAAGTAAGGTAGCAGGGCCAGCTGGTCCTAAGTAAGCAAAGAGGGGGCTAAGGAAGTAAACAAGAAGGGGCTAAAGGAAGTAAGGTAAGCGTGGCCAGGGTTGTTTTGAAACTTTTCCGATTGGCTCTAACTATTTGACCTTTACGATAATTGGCAGCCTGTTTCTAGCCATGGGTGTTCCCTTGTGGTTTTTGCCTTTATAGACTGCTGTAGTGCTTGCAATAAATGAGATCAGCTGTGACTCACTCCCAATCTGTCTGAGTGTCTCTGGGACATGGGAGGCTGCGAGGTGGGGCAGACTACACACCTGTCTTTCCCCTTCCATCTGGTTGCCATGCAGAACAGGACCCTGCAAAGAATTCAAAAAGGTCATAGAAAGAGAGAATGACAAACTCCAGAAAGAAGTGGAAACACTGAAAAGATCCCATGTTGAAAAAGATAAGGAAACCAACAAGTGAAGCAAAGAGCTACAGGAAGAGATTGAGAAGCTCCAAAAAGGTAGTGGAAATACTATAGAAATCAGAAGACAAAATGAAAAAAGAAATCAAATGCTCACCCAATTAAGAGGAAAGGAATGGAAAAAGCCTCAGAAGCAGAATGGAGGAAGCAAAACAAAGAATATCAGACCTGGAAGATAACACAGAACAACTACAAACCTCAAGTAAAGAATATGAAAAATTTTAAAATACACAAAGGCAGAACAAGCAGGAACTGTTAGACACTGAAAAGATCAATCCTCTCCATCATAGGAATAGAAGAAGGAGAAGAATCCCAAGAGAATAGTATTGATCAGATCTTCAACAGAATAATAGATGAAAATTTCCCCAAACTGAAGAAAGACAAACCAATACAAATACAAGAAGCACATAGAACTACAAACAGACAAGATCAGAAAAGAAACTCTCCATGCCACATCATATTTAAAATGCTAGACACCCAAAGCAAAGACAAAAACCTTAAAGCCACAAGAGAAAAACCACAAGTGACCAATAAGGGGAAACCTATCAGAATTATAACTGACTTCACAGTACAAACTATGAAAGCAAGAAGAACCTGGAGCAAAGCACTCCCAGTGTTAAAGGACAATAGATACCAACCCAGGTTACCAAGGTTACTATACCCAGCAAAAATGTCGATTATAGTTAAAGGAGAGAGAAAAACCTTCCATGACATAAACAAGATGAAAGAATAAATGTCTGGAAAACCAATCCTTCAGAGAATATTTGAAGTAATTCAAAGGACAGAAGAAGGGAGCAGCCATCCCAAAGGCACCTAGAAAGAGAAATCAAAAAAAGCATAACTGCAGAAGCAGAGACCTAAACCAAAGTCACAAATGGATAATAAGGCAAGAGGAAGCAACAAAAACCTATGAGTCATAACCCTAAATATTAATGGACTAAAGTCCCTAATCAAAAGACATAGACAGGGAGATTGGATTAGGAAACAGAACCCATAGATATGCTGTCTACAAGAAACACATCTTACCTTCAAGGACAGACACCACCTTAAAGTGAAAGGATGGAAAAAAAAAATATCCCAAGCAAGTGGTACCAAAAAGAAAGCAGGTGTTGCTATTTTAATATCAGACAAAATAGACTTCAAGGTAAAAGAAATCAGAAGAGACAAAGAAGGCCATTACATTTTTATCAAAGGAACAATTCACCAAGAAGGTTTCACAGTTATGAATATATATGCACCAAACTCTGGTGCACCAAACTTTATAAAGACAATTCTCCAAGACAACAAGTCACACACTAACCCCAGTACACTCACAGTAGGGGACTTCAATACCCCACTAAGTTCTTTGGACAGGTCAACATGGACAAAGAATAAACAGAGAGACATTTGAACTGAACAATATGATACACCAAATGGACCTCATAGACCTCTACCGAATATTCCATCCTAATACCAGAGAATACACTTTCTACTCAGCACCCCACAGTACATTCTCCAAATTCGACCACATACTGGGACACGGAAAAAGCCTCCACAAATACAAAAAGATTGAAATAATTTCATGCATTCTATCAGACCACAGTGCAATAAAGCTCAACAAAAACACCAAGATAAGCCCTACTGCCTACAAGAACACATGGAGACTAAACAACACACTCTTGAATAATGAATGGGTCAAGGAAGAGATAAATAAAGAAATAAAAGCATTCCTGGAACTGAATGACAATGAAAATACAACACAACAAACCCTATGGGATACCTTAAAAGCAGTCCTAAGAGGGAAGTTTATAGCCCTGCGTACCTATATTAGAAAAACAGAAAGAGCACAAGTGAATGATCTAACACTGCAGCTAAAAGCACTTGAGAGGCAACAACAGATGAACCCTACATACAACAGATAGGAAGAAATAACAAAAATCAGAGCAGAAATCAATGAAATAGAAACAAACAAAACAATTCAAAAAAATCAATTAATCCGAAAGTTGGCTCTTTGAAAGAATAAACAAGATATACAGACCTCTAGTCCAGTTAACCCAAAGAAAGAAGGAACAACTCCAAATCAATACAATCTGTGAAGAAAAGGGAAATATCACAACAGACAAGGAAAAGATCCAGAAAATCATACTGGAATACTTCAAAAACCTATACTCTACTAAGTTTGAAAACCTAGAAGAAATGGATGAATATCTGAAATTCTGGGAATCACCAAAGCTCAACCAAGAAGATATCGACAGATTAAAACGACCCTAATACATGAAGAAATTGAAGATGTAATAAGAAACTTCCCAATTAAAAAAAGCCCAGGCCCAGAAGGTTTCATGGCAGAATTCTATAAAACATTTCAAAGAAATTTACCATTATTACTCAAATTGTTTAGAAGGATACAAACAGAGGGAATTCTCCCAAATTTCTTCTATGAAGCCAGCATTACTCTATTACCAAAACCAGGCAAAGAAACAACTAAAAAGGAGAATTATAGACCCATCTCCCTAATGAACACAGATGCCAAAATTCTAAACAGGATACTGGCAAATCGCATACAAACCCACATCAAGAAGATCATCCATCATGACCAAGTTGGATTCACACCAGAGATATTGGGATGGTTCAACAGATGAAAATCAATAAATATCATCAAACATATAAAATGACTTAAAGAAAAAAACCACACCATCATCTCAATTGATGCTGAAAAATCCTTTGACAAAATCCAGCATCCCTTCATGCTTAAAGTCCTAGAGGGAATTGGATTGGAGGGTTCATTCCTCAATATAATCAAAGCCATATACAGGAAACCCCAAGCCAATATCATCCTAAATGGGGAAATGACAGAAGCATTCCCTTTAAAGGTAGGAACTTGGCAAGGCTGCACCCTGTCACCAATACTCTTCAATATAGTGCTTGAAACACTTGCTAGGGCAATAAGGCAAGAAAAGGAAATTAAAGGAGTACTAATTTGAAAGAGGAAGTCAAGCTATCACTTTTTGCTGATGATATGATTGTTTACTTAAGGGATGAAAAAAACTCCACCAGAAAAGTACTAGAAATGATTAAGAGCTTCAGTAAAGTGGCAGGATAAAAAATTAACCTAAAAAAATCAGTAGCCTTTCTTTACACCAACAACAAGCAACTGAAGAAGGAATTCAAGGAGATCTTCCCACACACAATAGCCTCAAAAACAATAAAATACGTAGGAACAAACCTAACCAAAGACACCAAAGATCTCTACAACAAAAATTTTAAAACGTTGAAGAAAGAAATTGAAGAAGAGATCAGAAGATGGAAAAACCTCCCATGCTCATGGATTGGGAAAATTAATATTTTACATTCTACCCAAACTCTTGCATAGATTTAACAGAATCCCAATTAAAATCCCCAAGAGTTACTTCACAGGCTTGGGAAAAAAGTCCTTAATTTCATTTAGAAAAACAGAAGACCCAAAACAGCCAAAACAATCCTGAGTGAAAAGTGCAATACAGGGGGGATCTCTATACCAGACTTCAAACTACATTACAGGATGATAGTCATAAAAACGTCCTCAGGTAATCTCTTATAAAACCGGTAAAAATGCCTTCTTTAATTGACTAATAGACATAAGAACTGTGAAAAGGATTATACTCTGTTCAGAACCAAATATAATACTAAAGTCCTTGGGCTATGCACTTAGGCAAAGTCTATTAATGCAGGAGCTCTGACATCAGCAATGGATTGTTCTACCAGGGGGATGTTGGCCAGGGGATCCAAGGCCCCACAAAAGGTAAGGGCTCCTTGCCCCTAAGTTGGGATACCTGCAGGAGGAGAGGCGATAAGACCCTGCTGCCGAAGACCTGACATTAACGGGAGGGATGTATTGAGACCGCACAGCAAGTGTACAGATGGCCTCTGGAATGCCAGAGAGTGTTACCAAAGGCCACTAAACCAATAAAGCAAAATGGGTCTCCCTGAGTCAAGAAGACTCCCATCAGCACCAGCTACACCTCACCTGCCTGGAAATACGGGGCAGCAGAGGCAGCCATGTGCCTGATATCCCAAATCTAATTGGCAATTGGCTCTCTCCTTGGAGGAATAACCCATGGCTGATGCCACAGGCCTACATCCCTACAGGTTAGGAGATGTTATAACCACAGTAAGACCCTGTCATATTTATCAGGGGGTAAAAATGTAATTCATGGATTAACATATCATCCAAACATGTGTGTCTATGCCAAAGTAACCTACCATAACTATTAGTGCTGCTTAAAATACCTATATATCTAATTGCTTGTGCTTCATTAGTAGGATCGAAAGGTTACTCCTGAACAAACTGTCAGCCATGAGAGGAAACAGCCAGAATTGACCAGAATCCAAGTCAACAGCTCCAGAGACAGAGGACAGTTTTACTTCTCATCCACCTGTGCCCCTTTTCTAAGCCTAGGGAACAATCTGCGGAAGAGGGGGCGTGGTAGAATGTGAAGGCTGCGATTGGGGTGAACGGTGAAACTACAGCAATGTAGTCTGGACCTCATTTGATCAACTTGATTGAACAAACAACCTGCCCCCCCACTGAATGGTGGACTGTGGGGGTTTGGGCACAACAGATCTGTAGATTGGTTTTGCACGAAGGAGCTTATACTCTGAGTATCACTTATAGCTAAAAAATGAAAAAAAAAAAACCTGAAAGATGCAGGACAGTTATGGCAGAATACATGATCTGGGATGGGGTGGGGGTGGAGGGGAAGGGAAAGGGAAATATGCCTGATCTGAATTGGAAAATGATGTACGAAATGCACAAACCATCAATAAAATTAAATTAAAAAAAAAAAAAAAAAATAAAAACAGCCTCGTACTGGCACTAAAACAGACCTGTTGACCAATGAAACAAAACTGAAGATCCAAACTTGAGCACATACAATTTCTGCCATCTCATATTTGACAAGGAGGCCAAGAAGACACAATGGAGGAAAGAGAGAATGTTCAGCAAGTGGTGTTGGCAAAACTGGATCACCACTTTAGAAGAATGAAATTAAACCCCTACTTCTCACCCTGTACAAAAGTCAACTACAGTTGGATTAAAGACCACAACATGATACCCAAAACACTGAAGGAGATAGAAAAAAAGTTTGCAGCAGACTACAAGACATAGGTGTAATAGGAAAAGACTTCCTAAATCAGACAGCAGCTGTGCAAGAATTAAGGTAAAAAATGGACAAATGGGACCTCATTAAACTCAAAAGCTTCTGTACATCAAAAGAAACAATCAAGGAAATGAAGAGAAATCCCCCAGAGTGGGAGGAAATATTCACCTCAGAAACATCTGACAAAGCATTGATTTCCAGAATATATAAACTACCCAAAAAAACAAAGAAGAAAGAAAACAAACCACCCACTCAATAGATGGAGCAAAGAGCTGAACAGAGACTTCACAAGTGAGGAATTAGACATGGCTGAGAAACATCTTAAGAAGTGTTCAACATCATTAATAATTAAGGAAATGCAAATCAAAAACACTCTAAGATATCATCTTACTCCAATAAGACTGGCTAGAATCAAGGAAACAAATGATACCAAGTGCTGGAGCGGTTGTGGGGAAAGGGGAACATTCATCCACTGCTGGTGAGAGTGCAAACTCATACAGCCACTATGGAAAGCAGTGTGGGGACTGGTGAGAGTGCAAACTCATACAGCCACTATGGAAAGCAGTGTGGGGAACACTTGGAAGACTTGGAATGAACTTGCCATCTGACCCAGCCATACCATTCCTAGGCATGTACCCAAAAGACTCATGCTACTGCAGAGATACATGGACAGCCATGTTTATTGCAGCTCTCTTCACAATAGCAAGGATCTGGAACCAACCCGAATGCCCCTCTCCTGATGAGTGGATAGATACATCTACACAACAGAGTTCTATGCAGCAGTAAAGAAAGATGACATCATGAGCTTTGCAGGTAAATGGCTGGAGCTACAAGATATCATGCTGAGTCAAGTAACACAGTCCCAGAAAAACAAATGAAGAACGGTATCCCTCATCTTTGGATGGTAGTGCCAATTACCTACTTGTAATTATTTCTTCTGCATGGCCCCTTGTGCTTTTTTTCAAAGCAGTTGGGAGTGATGCATATTGGAAACAACAACAAGAACAGAAAGGACTGCATTAAAGAACTGACTGAAATGGTGAACTTCTGCTCAAAACAGTCAACTTCCACATGGAGAATTTTGAGAAAGACTGAGAAAGAGATGAAAAGCATGTTTGGCAGAATGCATGAGCTCTGGTGGGGTGGGGGGGTGGGAGGAACACGGTTCTAGATTTGATTAATAACATAATCTTGTACTAAAATTATATATAATAAAAAAATTTTAAAAGTGTTCATTATCATCACTAATAATTAAGGTAATGCAAATTAAAACCACTTTAAGATATAATCTCACCCTGATAAGGCTGGCTAGGATCAAGAAAACAAATGATACCAAATGATGGAGAGGTTGTGGGGAAAGGGGAACACTCATCCACTGCTGGTGGGAATGTAAACTTGTACAACCACTATGGAAAACAGTTTGGAGAACCCTTAAAAGACTCAAAATGAGCTTACCACCTGACCCAGCTATACCGCTTCTGGGTATACATACATCAGACTCTTCTTACAGCAGAGATACATGTACAGCCCTGTTTATTGCAGCTCTCTCCACAATGGTGAAAAGCTGGAACCAGCCCAAATGCCCCTCAACCGATGAGTGGAAACAGAAAATGTGTTATATCTATACAAGGGAGTACTATGCAGCAGTAAAGAAAGATGACATCATGAAATTTGCTAGTAAATGGATGGAACTAGAAGATTTTATCCTAAGTGAAGTAACACAGTCCCAGAAAAACAAAAGAGAAATGGTATCCCTCATCTGTGGGTGCTCATACCAAGTATTAGGTATAAGACAAAATAAGCAACATTAATATTATATTCCTCACAATCTAAAGAAACTGTGCTCTTATACTGGGAATCCCTACACAGGTTCTAGATCTGACCTAATTCTTATTTTCAGACCTTGGATTGTTTAATATATTATGGCCAACATGTGTGCATCTTTTAGAGTAATATGGGATTAAAATGGAAAGATGCAAATCAAGAAATATGAAATGGAAATAAAATACAGTTTGTTTCCAAAGGATGCAATGTTAATATAGATGAAATGTAACAGGTTGGTGCAACTTAGCCTTTCTGGATGATTAATGACCACACTTGACATCCAAACAAATTTGGCCAAGGGACCTGGGGGATAACTTTGTTCCTTGCCCTCAGAGGTCAACCAAGTATTAGGGTATTATGCATGGGGGCATCTCTTGAAATGTCCTGCAGAGGTGGGTAACCAGTCTTCCTGTTCAGGGAGATCTTGGAGAGCCACTAAGGGGACTTCAGCCAGTCTCCATTCTATAAAGAGGAAAGTCTGCTCATGCTTCAGAAAAGGAAGCCTGGTCTAGCAAGTCCTGATTTTTGTCCTCAAGTGGATGGAGCTGGTGGATGAGAAGATGAAAGGAGTCAGTGCCCCCCCCCAAAAAAAAAGAGACTCCTGAGGACCAGATCCTCAACTGATCTCAGGAAAACAAAACCTTGGTTAGTCTGGGCTAACTGTGTGGCCTTAAGCATCCAGAAGGAAAGCACAACCAGAAATAAATAATCAGTAAGACCAGAGAAACTGTAATGCAGACATAAAAGTTGAGATCTTAGTAAAAAGACAAAAAGAAAAAAGAGAGCACTGGTGTTTGTCCTGTCTTCAATTCTTACAGGCGGGTGCATCTGCCATGTGGCTGCCACTGCTTTTGGCACTCCTCAAGGACATGAGATACGGCTTTTTAACCTTCCAATGTGGACTGATGACTGTTGAGATATCCAGCTTGTGAACTAAGCAGCTAATGGGAAATCAGCCTCATCAGAATATGGACTGACATTGTTGGACTACCTCGGCTGTATCATGGAAGCCAGTGCAGGGGGATCTAGACAGGACTTGTGCTTACTGGACTTCATTTGGGGGACTATGGGAGGGAAAGTTCCCAATGTGGAGCACAAGTGCAGGATTGATGGTTGTTTGGGCTTGCCAAGGAAGAGCCATTGAGCACTCCCTTAAGGAAAATATGACATCTTTTAGGAAAAAAATATTCTATGTATATATTTTACTTTCCTTTTTAACAAAAGTAATTTGCTTATTTCAATTGTATATTTTATGTTATTTATTTTGCTTTAGTTAGCACCTAAAGGGGTATCATTCTATGATGGAAATTGGAAATGATCCTATGTTAAAAGGTCTTTTTAAGATATTATAGATATTTCCTTCATCTAAAATAAAATAAAATAAAATAAAAATTTAAAGAAAGAAGAGTCAAAATTTCCAGTGTTTTTCTTTTTTTCTTTCAGCAGGGCACATATAAGTGTGAAGGCTGACATGTCTAACAGTATTCACCTCCAGTGGTCTTCTCAAGTAAGTTCAATAGGATTAACCACACATGACGCCTCCGGGTATTGCATTGGGACTAGTCCAGTCCGCAGATAACAGTTCGAAGTTCATAGTTAGGAGTATGTTGTTCTCTCTCATTTTGTTTTGTTTTGTTTTGTTTTGTTTTTGGTTAACTAGGTTAGAGGTTGGTCTATTTTGTTTATTTTTTCAAAGAACCAGCTTTTGGATTCGTTGATTTTATGTATTGTTTTCTTTGTTTCTATTTCATTGATTTCTCCTCTGATTTTTGTGATTTCTTCCTGTCTGTTGGGTTTAGGGTTCATTTATTGTTGTTTCTCAAGTTTTTTTAGCTGCAGTGTCAGGTCGTTTATTTGTTCCCTTTCTGTTTTTTGATGTGGGCACTTAGGGCTATAAATTTCCCTCTCAAGACTGCCTTTTCTATTTTTTTTTTTATGTATATGAATGTACTGTCTGCATGTAGGTTTGTGCACCCCGTCGTGCAAAGTCGTGGAGGTCAGAAGAGGGTGTTGGATTACCCTGGAACTGGAGTTCTCCTGGAACTGGAGTTAAGGACGGACGGTTCTCAGCCGCCATGTGGGTGCTGGGGATCTAACTGGGGTCCTCTGCAAGAGCAGTCAGTGCTCTTAACCGCTAGGCCATCTCTCCAGCCCCTCATAAATGTACAGAAATAAATAAAATAAAAAATAAAAAAAAAAGACTGCCTTTAAAGTATCACACAGGTTTTGTTGTGTTGTATTGTCTTTTTCGTTCAGTTCCATGAATACTTTTATTTCACTCTTTATTTCTTCCCTGACCCATTAATTGTTCAGGATTGTGTGGTTTAGTTTCTGTGTGTTCTTGTAGCTAGTTGGACTTATTATGGGGTTCATATTGAGCTTTATTGCACTGTGGTCTGATAGAAAGCATGGAATAATTTCTATCTTTTTGTATTTATTGAGATTCCTTTTGTGCCCCAGTATGTGGTCGATTTTGGAGAATGTTCCGTGAGGTGCTGAGTAGAAAGTATATTCTCTGGGTGGAATATTCTGTAGATGTCTGTGAGGTCCATTTGGTGTATTGTACTGTTCAGTTCTGATGTCTTTAGTGATGAAAGGGGAAGCATCACAACAAACAAAGAAAAGATCCAGACAATCATACAGGAATACTTCAAAAATCCATACTCCACTAAATTTCAAAACCTAAGAGAAAGGGATGACTATCTGAAATCCTGGAAACCAACAAAAGCTTAACCAAGAAGAGATTGACAGTTTAAATAGACCCATAATGTTGACAATTGCCCAGGCCTGGTGGGGAATTTCAGGGTCCAACTGAAGAAGGAATAGGGGTGAGAGGCACAGAGTCAAAACACAGACCCTGGGAATTGAGTGAACACAGAAAGAGGGTGAGCTGTCGTGGACTCATTTATTGGAGGCAGGGTTAGGGGCTATGTACCGTTCGCATCCCTGCTCTCCTGTTGTCAACTTCTGAATGGCCCAGGTCTGCAGTGCTGCTTGTATGGTCTCACCTGCCTAGGGTAGATTAGTTTGATGAGGGACAAGCTCTGCGCATGTGTAATTCTCAGCATACTGGCTATACTACACCATAATATTTGAGGAAATTGAAGATGTAATTAAAAACCTGTCAACTAAAAAAAGACCTGGTCCAGATGGTTTCACAGCAGAATTCTAAAAAACATTTAAAGACGTCTTACAACCATTGCTACTCAAACTGTTTAGAAGGATACAAACAGAAGGAATTCTCCCAAACTCCTTCTATGAAGGCAGCGTCACCCTAATACCAAATCCAGGCAAAGATGCCAGCAAAAAAGAAGGCTATAGACCATCTCACTAATGAATACAGAAGCAAAAATTCTCAACAAAATACTTGCAAATCGCATACAGACCCATATCAAAAAGATCATCCATGATGATCAAGTTGGATCCATACAAGAGATGCAGGGATGGTTCAACATATGTAAATCAATAAATATCATAAAACATATAAATGAACTGAAAGACAAAAACCACACAATCATCTCAATTGATGCAGAAGAAGCCTTTAACAAAATCCAGCATCCCTTCATGTTTAAAGTCCTAGAGAGAATAGGACTGAAAGGAACATTCCTCAACATGATCAAAGCCATATGTAGCAAACCCACTGCCAACATCATTCTAAATGGAGAAAAATTGGAACCATTTCCCTTAAAGGCAGGAATCCAGCAAGGTCGAAACCTATTGCCACTTCTCTTCAACATAATGCTCAAAACACTTGCTAGGGCAATAAGACAAGAGAAGGAAATTAAAGGAGTATTAATCAGAAAAGAAGAAGTTAAGCCATCCCTTTTGGCAGATGATATGATAGTTTACCTAAGAGATGCTAAAAACTCCACCAGAAAACTTCTAGAAACAATGAAGAGTTTTAGTAAAGTGTTGGGCAACAAAATTAACCTAGAAAAATCAGTAGCCTTTCTTTGCACCAACTCTTTGCTATTGTGAATAGAGCTGCAATAAACATGGATGTGCATGTATCTTTGTGGTAGGATGAGTCTTTGGGGTATATGCCCAGGAGTGGTATGACTGGGTCAGGTGGTAAGCTCATTCCAAGTTTTTAAGGATTCTCCACACTGCTTTCCATAGTGGTTGTAGAAGTTTACATTCCCACCAGCAGTGGATGAGTGTTCCCCTTTCCCCACATCCCCTTCGGCATCTGTTATCTTTTGTTTTATTGATCTTAGCTAGCTGTAATGGAGTGAGATGAGATCTGAGACTGATTTTAATTTGCATTTCCTTAATTATTAATGATGATGAACACTTTTTAAGATGTTTCTCAGCCATTTTTTTTTTCTCTTTGAGACAGGGTCTCCCTGCAGCCCCAGCTGTCCTGGAATTCACTCTGTAGACCAGGCTGGCCTTGAACTCACAAAGATCTGCCTGCCTCTGCCTCCCAAGTGCTAGGATTAAAGGCGTGCGCCACCACGCCATTTTTAATTCCTCTCTGATGAAGACTCTGTTCAACTCTTTACTCCATCTTTTGAGTAGGTCATTTGTCTTCTTACTTCTTTGTTTTCTGAGTAGTTTATATATTCTTGACGTTAATGCTGTCAGATGTGTCACTGGTAAAGATTTCTTCCCATTCTGTGGGTTTTTTCTTCACCTCCTTGATTGTTTCTTTCGCTGTACAGAAGCTTTTGAGTTTGATGAGGTCCCACTTGTGGACTGTTGACCTTATTTCCTGTGCAGCTGCTGTCTGATTTAGAAAGTCTTTTCCTAAACCTATGTCTTGTAGGTTGTTGCCAACTTTTTCTTTTATCACCTTCAGGGTTTCAGGCTTCATGTTTAGATCTTTGATCCACTTGGAATTTATTTTTGTACAACGTGAGAGGTACAGGTTTAATTTTGTAATTCTACAGATGGTGATCCAGTTTTGTCAGCATCATTTGTTGAAGATTCTATCCTTACTCCACTGAGGGTTTTTTGCCCCTTTGTCAAATATGAGGTGGCTGAAATTGTATGAGCTCAAATTTGGATCTTCAATTTTGTTCCACTGGTCATCTGGTCTGCTTTTGTGCCAGTACCAGGCTGTCTTTATGACTATGGCCCTGTAATATAGTTTGAAGTCTGGTAGGGCAATCCCCCCTGTATTGCATTTTTCACTCAGGGTTGCTTTTTTTTCAAGTCTGTGAAGAAGCTCATAGGGATTTTGATTGGGATTGCATTGAATCTGTATATCAGTTTGGGTAAAATGGACATTTTTTTACTATATTAATTTTCCCAATCCATGAGCATGGGAGGCCATTCCATTTTTTGATGTCATTTTCAGTCTCCTTCTTCAGGGGTTTAAAATTTTGTTGTAGAGATCTTTCGTGTCTTTGGTTAGGTTTGTTCCCAGATATCTTATTATTTTTGAGGCTATTGTGAGTGGGAAGGTGTTCTTGTATTCTCACTCCATTACAGCTAGCTAAGATCAATAAAACAAAAGATAACAGATGCTGAAGGGGTTGTGGGGAAAGGGGAACACTCATCCACTTCTGGTGGGAATGTAAACTTGTACAACCACTATGGAAAGCAGTGTGGAGAATCCTTAAAAACTTGGAATGAGCTTACCACCTGACCCAGTCATACCACTCCTGGGCATATACCCCAAAGACTCATCCTACCACAAAGATACATGCACATCCATGTTTATTGCAGCTCTATTCACAATAGCAAAGAGTTGGAACCAATCCAAATGCCCCTCAACAGACGAGTAGATGACAAAATGTGGTACATCTACACAATGGAGTACTACTAAGCAGTAAAGAAAGATGGTAATATGAACTTTGCAGGTAAATGGATGGAGCTTGAAGCCATTATGCTGAGTGAAGTAACACAGTGCCATAAAGACAAATGGAGAATGGTTTCCCTCATTTGTGAATGCTAACACCAAATTCCCCAGATGAAAGGCAAGCTGAAAGACAGCATGGTTATATTTTTGTTTATCCGAAAGAAACTATGTTGTTATAATATGAATCCCTCAATGGGCTCTATAATCCACCCACCAATTATTTTCATACTCTGTAATTACTCTATATGGGTGGAGTGTATGTATCCATACTTTAGAGTAATATGAAATTAATGGAGGAAAATGTGAATTCCTAAGCATAAAAAAAAAAAAAACTGAGAGAAAGATGCAGGACAGTTATGGCAGAATGCACGATCTGGAATGGGATGGGGTTGGGGGGAAGGGAAGGGGAATATGCCTGAACAGAAATGAAAAATGATGTATGAAACACATAAAACATCAATAAATAAATTTTTAAAAAGAGTATGTTGGTGCTGGAAAACTGGCTCAGTGTTAAGAACACCCCTGCTCCCACAGAGGACCCAGGTTCAATTCTCAGAACCAACATGGCAGCTTACATTCATCTGTACCTCCAGTTCCATGGGATCTAACGCCCTCTTCTGACCTCTGTAGGCATTGCACAACATAGTTGCACTTACATATATGCAGGCAAAACACTCATACATATAAAATAAAATAATAAATTAAAAAAATTAGAAAAGAGTATGTGGCTTATGGGACCCTGAGATTTTTGCTGGGAACTTTCTTAACTGGGCCAGTATTTTCATTGATAAGGATAAACAGCTTCATTCCAAGAAACAGAACTTAGAAATTCCAATGTGTCACTATTGTTTTAAATCAGAGGTAGAAACAGAACAAACATGGATTAAAATGAATTTTCTTGGCAGGGATGAGCCGTTGACCAAGTTCACTTTTAAAACTCAAGATTCTTCTAAGATTTCCTGTGTGCATTATTTGCTAAATCAGGTTGTCTGTTTTCTCAAGCTAAACATGAAATATTCTGAAAAGAAACAACTCTCATCTGTTGTCTTTTTGGATCATATTGAAACTGCTGAGAGAAAGAGAGAGAGAGAGAGAGAGAGAGAGAGAGAGAGAGAGAGAGAGAATAGAGGCACAGAGTATGTTTGTGAATGCATGTATATGTAATGCTTACTTATGTATGAATCACCTAAACCCAATGCCTTACAATTGGATATTCGGATTTACCCCTATTATGTCTTGTCTATAGTCACTGGAGCTGATCTTCAAGATGCAAGCATTTAAACTGGGTTTGGCTTTTCCTTAAGAGTCAGGCTCAGGTTTGTTCTATATCCCTTCTCTCTAGGAACAGTGCTGAAGGAACAGCATTCTCTATGACAGTTTTTGATAATGCAGAATTACAAATGGAAAATAGCAAAGGTAGAATCATACCTCCAGATCTGCTTGAGCATCTGTCAGTGTCCTCCAGTATAAATGGCCCCCAGCAATTCTCTCTGGATAATGTATGCCAAGGAATGTTTTAATGTAGTTGAATCTATAGAATTCAAAAGAGATGAAGTCTTAATATCCAGATTCTAGTCCTGAGTTAACCACTTACTTTTTGTTAGTCACTAAGCTTCTTCAGGGTTTTCCCTTCCCCTAAGTAGAATTAGCCAATTACCTAGTCATAAGGTAATTGTTGAAAGAAAATAAAAGAATGTGATAAAAAACAAGTCTGAGAAGAACAACATACCTCATGTGTCATATGAAAATTACCCCTGGGGCTGGAGAGACAGCTCAGTGGTTAACTCTTGCAGAAGACCTAGGTTCAATTCCCAGCACCCACATGGTGGTTAAGAACCATCTTTCTATTATATTTTTATTGTTATTAAACTTTTTCCATAAGTCTTATGTCAATTCTCAATCAAATTTAGAGTCATTTCCCTTTACATGCCCCCCCACCCCACCCAAGTCCCTGCAACCTGCCTACATCATTTTTCTGAGTCTTTCCAGAGTTTTTTCCCAGTTCTTTTGTTGTTATTGTTCTCACCTACTGGTATCACTTCAGTATATATACCTCTATGTATATACATAGTTATATAACTATATAACTATATAACTATATAACTATATATAACTATATATAACTATATATTATTAATTTATATATCCTTGAATTGATAGAACTTTTTTTTTTTTTTTTCCTAAAAAGATGCTATATTTTCCTTAAGGATAGTGCTTCAAGGTCCCCTCCTCCTTGGCAACCAAACAACCATCAATCCTGCCCTTGTTGCTCCACAATTGGGGACTTTCCTTCCTATGTCCCCCAAATGAAGTCCAGTAAGCACGTGCCATCTTGATCCACCTGCATGATACAGCCTACATGATACAGCTGAGGCAGTACAACAATGTCAGTCCATATTCTGATGAGGCGGATTTCCCATTAGCGGCTTAGTTCACAAGTTGGGTATCTCAGCAGTCTCAGTCCACATTGGAAGTTAAGTATTAAAAAGCTGTATCTCATGTCTTTGAGGAGTGCCAAAAGCATGGCAGTCCACGGAGCGATAGCACTGCCTGTAAGAAGAATAGACAGCCGGGAGTGGTGGCACACGCCTTAATCCTAGCACTTGGGAGGCAGAGGCAGGCAATCTTTGTTGACGTTCAAGGCCAGCCTGGTCTACAGAGTGAGTTCCAGGACAGCTGGGGCTACAGGGAGACCCTGTCTCAAAAAGACCAAAAAAAAAAAAGAAAGAAAGAATTTAAGACAGGCCAAATACCAGTGCTCTCTTTTTTCTTTTTGTCTTTTTACTAAGATCTCAACTTTTATGTCTGCATTACAGTTTCTCTGGTCTTACTGATTATTTACTTCTGGTTGTACTTTCCTTCTGGATGCTTAAGGCCACACAGTTAGCCCAGACTAACCAAGGTTTGGTTTTCTTGAGGTCAGTTGAGGATCTGGTCCTCAGGGGTCTCTTGGAGTTTTTTTTTTTTTTTGGGGGGGGAGCCCCTTGCTCTTTTCAGTCCTCATCTACCAGTTCCATCCACTTGAGGACAAAATCAGGTCTTGCTAGACCAGGTTTCCTTTTCTGGAGCATGAGCAGACTTTCCTCTTTATAGAATGGACACTGGCTGAAGTCCCCTTAGTGTCTCTCCAAGATCTCCCTGAACAGGAAGACTGATGACACACCTCTGCAAGACATTTCAAGTGATGCTCCCATGCATAATCCCCTAATTCTTGGTTGACCTCTGAGGTCAAGGAACAAAGTTATCCCCCAGGTCCTTTGTCTTTAAACTGGGCATGGTAGTGCATGCCTTTAATCCTAGCACTCAGCAGGCAGAGGCAGGTGGATCTCTGTGAGTTCAAGGCCAGCCTGGTCTGCAAAGTGAGTTCCAGGCAAGCTTGGGCTATAGGGAGACCCTGTCTCAAAAAAAAAAAAAAAACCAGTAAATATCTGAAACTGAGGAGAAATTGGGTGAGTTGTTCCTGGAAAATCAAGATGGAAAAGTTTGTCAAAGTCTTTTCTGCAAAAAGTACTTTGCAATACTTGTTCCCTGCTACCATAGTATATGCAATCTAAGTCAGTGCCCCTATTTTCTGTGAAAACATTTTACTAATCTCAGGAGTTTTACCTTATAGTACAAGGCTCAATGAGAAACAGCCTGTAAGAGAAAGGGTTTCTAGATTTTTCTAGAATTATACTTCATTTCTTTGAGCTTTATTTACATTTCTGACACTAATTTCTTCTGCATTCCTTAAAAACTAAGTCTACTTCTCTGAGGTTATTGGTAAAAATGAGACAAATTTTATTTGTAGCATTATTTCACAAGAAATACAGAATTAAAATAAGTAACATTGACATGTTTCACATTTACTTAATAAATTACATTCCTTTTGAACATTACTGGATTTGTTTCTGATAACAGAAGCCTAGCCATGAATCTGAGCTTCCCATTTAAAGTCATCAGTTCATAGGTCCCTTATATAATAGAAGATATACAGTAGAAAGGTTTGTTCTCTTGTCTTATATAAAAAGTCCTGTACCTAGAAGTATGCAAATGCCTGAGTGGTGTCTTCTTTCTTCTTATGACACCCACAACCCAGGGCACCGACAAAAGTGGCTGGAAACCTTACACAAGCCTCCATCCTCCATTGATCATGCTGAGAATAGAAGGAAATTGTTAACCCACAAAGATGCTGTCTTTCATTGCTTTTCTATTGATTAGTCAGTAGTACTTTAAACTTTTTCTCTAATATTTTTGAAAGCGAGAACAAAAATAAAATCCTAAGGCTTTTAAGTATTGTTGAGATTCACCGAAGTGCAGACATAAACCGTATTAGCCAAACACCATTTGCTGGCTCACAATAGCAAGTGTTGTGTGAGTCTGAATAAAAATAAGATGACATCACAAAATTTCTTGAGCGGAAAGCTCTTCCAGAACTGAGGAGCACCTCTCCATTCCTGTTGCTGGAGAAGGCAGTAGAAAGGAACAGACCCAAGCAGCAAGCTTGTCTTTAGAAACTGTACTAGTATGGCTAGCTCCTGCCTAGCAGCTACTGGAACAAACAGGCACCAGACCCTCAGCAGACAGCCCACAGTCAGGGGTCTCAGCGTCTCATTCAAGAAAGCCCCACATGACGCTCTCCTCTAAGTGCCTTTCTAGAACTGATAACATTCACGTTAGTTCAGAATTAAATTCAGCATAACTTTGTTCCATGACTTGATCTCATTTCAAAGACAGGTAAAAGTCAATAAATACAGTATCATTATGTGCTGAATTCTCACATTAACAAAACCCTAGGCCTCCTTTCTAGAACACCCCAATATTAACCAGGAGACTCTGGGCAGTCATCAATCATCTCAAAATCTGAGGTTTTCAAATATGAAGTGAAAAAAACTACTGTTGCTCTTGGAAGATGCTGTGAAGGTCCAAAAGATAGTCCATGAAAGGTTGCCCCAACACAAATCAGATAGTGAACACAAAAGCTGGTAGTTCTAATCTTACTTATGGTTAAAGTGGTTTTCTCATTATTTAGAACATTGTGTGCTTCTCGGCTAAAAGCTTTGCAGTGAAAATCTCTAGAATGAGACAGGGTGAGTTAACATCCCTAGAGGAACTAGTCTGAGATCATCTTTGCAGAAATTGGCATGAACCCAAGACCCAAGGGATAGAACGACAATAGGAATACAGAAACTTGAGCCAGTCCGTGCAAAGGCACACTGGCTCTGGAACTGAACAGAGGCCAGAATGACTGTCTTTGGGTAAGATAGAAAAGTATATGGGTACTATCCTTTCTGGGATACAAATGGAAAACTCTATGTTCCAATCCTATTGATAAATTTTCAATTTTTCTGATCTTGAAACTAACAATGGGAGGAGAATTTTATGTACCCACAGGTAAAAATCACCAATCTAAATGCCTGAAAACATACAACTTATGGCTGTGCAGGATGAACTGGGGAATGCCAGCAGAGAGGTTGACCCATCTGAACATTAAGGAATGAGGAACCTCAGACTGCCTGAGTCACAGACACTGAGCATCTCTCTGAATAATATTGGGGTTGACTGTTTATAATGGGCCCTAATGAAGTTTACCTTCCAGATGCTGAGAAACCTTCCTACCTCTCCCCTTTATAGGAAAAAGAAAAACATGATGGTAATGAAACCATTCCCTAACTGTAAACTAGAGCCAATTGTTACAGTGGTAATTTCCTATAAAACAGGCATAACATATTAATTGATTGATAGGCATAGGAACTGTGAAAGGTTATTTCTCTATCTAGAGCCAAATTCAATAGTAAAGTGTTTATAAATTGTGTAATTAAGCAAAATATATTACTACAGGAAAGCTCTGACATCAGCAATGAATTATTCTGCCTAGGAGATGTTGGCTAAGGGATTCAAACCCACTCCCCCCCAAATTATAAAGGCCTTTTGCCTATAAGTGGGATATATGCAAGGAGAAAGGCAGTAAGTCCCTGTTGTCGAAGACCTGGTGTGAGCATGAAATATGTTATGAGACGTCACTTGCTAGCATACAACTGGCCTCTGAAATGCTAGAGAGCATTACCAAAGGCCACTACAGCAATATAGCAAAATATTGGTCTCCCTGAGACAAGCAAGACTCTTCCATCAATATCAGCTACACCTCAACAGCCTGGAGATACTGTGCAACAGTGGCAGCCAAGTGTCTATATATATATATCCCAAATCTATTTGGCTATTAGCTCTCTCCTTGGAGGAATAACTCACAGCGGATGCCACAAGCTTATGTCCTTTGTGGTTAGGAGATGTTTTAAGCCACAATAAGAACTTGTCACCCTTTATAGAGAAACCACAGTTTGCAGATTAGCATACCATCCAAGCATCTGTGTCTATGCTCACAGCTTAGCTTGACATAAAAATTGGTACTGCTTAAATGCCTGTACATCCAATAGCTTGTGCTTTGTTAGTATGACTAAAAAGGGTATCACTGGGAAAGCTGTCAATCCATGAAGGGAAACAACCTGAACAGACTGGAGTCCAAAATTATAACTCCAAAGAAATTAGACTGTTTTCTTCTCACCCACTTGTGCCCCTTTCCCAAAGCCCAGGGAACAAACTGCAGAAGAGGAGGCGTGGTAGATTGTAAGGGCTGTAGAGAGATAGGGGTGAATCATGAGACTACAGGAATATAGTCTGGACTCCTGACTGATCAACATGCCTGTGCATACAAGCTTCTCCAACTGGACTATGGAAACCTTGGGTTGTTCAAAATTTGGACATAGATACTTGCAAAATGCACCAATTACCTAATTGTATGACATACTGAGTAACATCAATGTTATCTGCAAACAACTGTGTCATTATATTGTAGAATCCATTAAAAATAAAAGTAAAAAAATAAATAAAAGTCCAACTTAAAACTCCAAAAAAAAAAAAAAAGAAAAGAAAAGAAAAGAAAAGTATACGAGGGAAAAGTAGAAAGTGGAAGTGCCAGGGTGCAGGAGGCAAAGACTGAAGAATACTTACCTGTGTCACAGGTTTTAGTTAACCAAGAAAATCCAAGACTTGAATTCCTTGTGCTCCCTCCTCCCCTCAGAATGACAGTCATTTTAATGACATATATCTACAGGAAGTTAGAAATGAGGACAATTGTTATCAGTGCAGTTTCCTTCAATGTCCAAGACAACTCTCTGAGACTACTGAGGCAGAAAATAATTCAGAGGAGGATATGTGGAATTTTCACGCAGGGATGGCTAATTTATCCAAGACCACACAGTCCCTGATTAGTACATCAGCGGTACACAATCAACAAAACATATGTTGGATTTGAGTTGGAAAGGAGAAAAACCCAAATGTACCAGAGTTCTGATACGTTACAGACTTTGAGTAAAATATTACAGGGGTGTTGTTCACATTGGTCTCTAGCAAGTATATTTGCAGTGATTTGAACTAAATAAGTTATATTTTCCTTTCTCCTTATGCATAACAAACTACAGTATGCTAGCATTCTAAGAATAATTGTGGGAGATGGCAGCAAATTCTTCCATTCTCAACAGTAAATCCCAGCTGGATAAATTTAAGAGATAGTTGATATATGATAGATAGATAGATAGATAGATAGATAGATAGATAGATAGATAGATAGATAGATGATAGATAGATGATAGATAGATAGATGATAGATGAGATAGATAGATAGATAGATAGATAGATAGATAGATAGATAGATAGATAGATGATAGATAGATGAGATAGATAGATAGATAGATAGATAGATAGATAGATAGATAGATAGATAGATAGATAGATAGATAGATGGATAGATTCTTTAAAAGCATAGGGCTGGATCGATGGCTCAGTGGTAAAGAGCATAGGCTGCTCTTGCAGAGGACCTGTGTTCAGTTCCTATCACCCACATGGTGGCTAAAAACCATCAGTAACTCTAGTATTAGGAGACCTGACAGGCATCTTCTGGGTTCTGTGGGCATTGCATGACACAAGCTCATTAGATACATGCAGGTAATACACTTGTGCATATGAAATGAAAATAATTATTTTTAGTATAATACTTTTATTGATGTTTTGTGTATTACATACATCATTTTTCAGTTCAGTTTACACATGTTCCCCTTTCCCTGCCTCCCTCCCTACCCCAGTTCGTGCACTCTGCCATACATGTCCTGCATCTTTCTCTCAGTCACTCCAAAATTTTTCTCTGGAAAGGTTTATTATCCTAGGCAGAATTCAACCACATCAATCCGTTCTTTAACACAGTCCTTATGCTGCTGTGGTTCTCTCCCGACTGTACCACTCCGAGGAATGCCCATGTCATATATGTACCAGAATTATGTAGTAATTACTAATTTAATGCTGGGTATAATCATTTTTTCCCTCAAGAAGAAGAGTACACCTGAATTTACAGGTAGCAGTAACTAACAGTACATCTGGCCTATTTAGTGGACTTCAGTCATTAAAGTATTAGCATATATATCTTAATAATGCTCTAACAGATATTTTACTTGGCTGTAGTCATGACATACAATTCATTTTTATTTAAAAAGACATTACCATTACCATTTTTGAAAATGTAATATTACACATTTCAACAAAAATTAAATTAGTTGTACACATTTTAAAAACTCAAAATGATTAAAAATTTTGAATTAGTTACATTTGTATGAATTTAGATACACCAAGGGAAAAAAAAATCAGACAAGAGTTAAACAAGCCATGGTGGCCCTCTTTTGTCTGGTTCTATGTTTTCAATGACAATATGTCTGACATATTTGGGAAGATAATAAGTAATTAGTAAAAGATTTATTGGCATACAGTTAACAGAACTGTAATGTTTCTGCATAAAATTACAGCCTGGAGATACTACTCAGGATAATTATACAGTATTTTTTATAGGCTGCTCAGTGGTGATTTTTAATTGCCTAGTCCAAAATAATCTCTTCTGGTGTTTATCATTTGGTGACATGAAAGTTTATCAAGCTTCAGTCACAGGATCTTGAGAACTTCCAGGATCTTGACTTTGAACACAGTATTAAGCAGGTGACCCTGTGGTCTCCCATATGTAAAATGAGATTAAGACATCTACATAGAATTAATATATTGGACATCTTATCCAGTGTTAGATATACATCTCGGCATGTAGGATTAAATTCTAACACTGTTCAGTACTAACAGCATAGGTGGAGACAACACAACTCCATGTGTCATACAGAGTATAGAACTGTACGTCTCATTTTACTACACGTAAATGTTCCTTGAGGTATACTTGTTTGCTCTCAGACTTGTTTATACTTAAACAGGTCATGTTCTCTGTTGCCAGTATATACATATATTTAGAGAAACACACATGTCCCCTTAAAAGGAGAGACATGAAAGACATTACTAGAAACTGGGGCATCCCAAAGTCTCAGTATAGCTAGTGGACCTTCCTGTCTGACAGGGAATTTTTCAAAGACTGTAAATAATGCTTTCTATACAAGCAGTTACACAGGGTCAATGACATTTTGGAATTGTCCCTCGATAACAAAATCAAGTGAAGACTTAACTCTGCCAATAAAACTGTGAACACCAGAGCTCAGCAATAATCAATAGGTCACTCGGGGAAGGTCAGCTGTGATTGTACAAAGAAAGTCCAACCTAGGTATACTTGACCAGGAAGGAAAGGTCACAATAAAGCTTATGATTTGAAATGGACTTTTAAGTGAAAGTTGAAAATTTCAATGGAAACATATTTTGTGTGCTACTAAGCCCCAAACTTTGGAAGCCACTTCACATGTTTGATAATCCAAAACAGTTATAGGGTCACCCATCCCTTCATTCACCATGATGTTGACATTCATCCTGTGGACAAAGTATGATACCTGCAACTACCTCCCTATCCCAAGTCCAAAAGGACGAGATATTTTTTTCCACTTTGTAGGAAAATGCTGCTAGAATTATAGGAAAAGTTAGTTCTGAATATTACCATACTGCAAAACTGTGCATCTACGCACTTGCTGTCTTTCAGTTATTACCCAATTATCTGCCCATTCATTTGTTCCTTATTTTATGATCACTATTATAATCAATCAAAAGATACTTAAACTTTTCTATGATCAGTCCTTTCTGGATCTTGTATACAAAATTTATATCTGGTTTAAAAAATCCTTTCTCTCTTGAAACTAAAAAAAAATCTAGAAGGTGAGAAATTATACTTATTAAGTAAATAAATAGAAAATCTAAAATATAAGCCAATCAATTATTATATAGAAACCTAAGAGGAGATTGAAAAGCACATGATTTGCAATAGACCACAGCAGCCGAGTTCTTTAAAATTCCACTGAATTTAAAAGTAAAATAAAATAAAATAAAATAAAATGTATGGAAAGCAGTCCTTAGGGAGATGACATTTAAGATGAGACCTGATGTGCAAAACATTTTGACCAAAGTTTGGGTTAGGATTAAGGCTGTTTTACTTGCAAGGAGTAGATTGTCCAAATTCTTTAAGTTGGGAAAGAACCTGCTGCGCTCAGGTGAGGGAGATCTTTAATGTAATTGGAACACTGACGCATGGAAACATCACTCCAGGCAAGCTGATTAAATACTCTAGAGAAAGTTTGGCAGAACACTGAAAGCCACAAAAGACATTAGAACTTTGTTCCAAGTGAGGGGATAAGAATAAGCCATAAAATGGCACAATAAAATTTCCATATTAAAATGATCACTTGAGCTCGTGTTTAGAGTACAGGTTAATGAGGGGCCAAGGTGGAAGCAAGGAAACCAGGCAGGAGGTGCTTATAAGCATCCAGGGAAGAAATGATGTTGACCTGGATGTGTAGCTCAGGCTAGGGTTACAGGCAGCCATTATTAGGATGCAGGTAGAACAGACTAAATTAGTAACATAATTAATAATGGCTAGGGATTAATGCTGTGTGTAATTCTTTCATTTTAATAGTGTGGAAATGAGAGTGGGTATTATAACCCAGTTGCAGAACTATTTCATAACACAGCTATGGCTTTGTTATTCTGTGTCCCAGGTCAATCCTAACTTCAGATGTACAGATTCAAACAAGAAAATTGTCTGCTCTGAAGTTATGAAAGTAATTGAGATAAATTGGATCAGAGGGAGAATTAAATCTTGAGCATTTAATTGAGATGATGATGATGACAGCACACTTTTGATGCTGCCATGTTCTATGTCTTTTGTTTGACTCGCTTGTATACCATCCTCTGACAGAGAGAAGGTAAAGACACATCCTTCCTACCCAAAAGGTAGCACACTAAGTGATTTAAGGATTGACTAAAATCCATAAGGTTAGTAAATACAGAACACACATATAATTCATTCTAAAGAATATATTCTGGTTTTAGAAAAAAAATCTGGTATTTATTATATATTCTCAATCTATCCTATATTAAACAGATTAACTATATTTGGAAGATGATAAAAGAACTCTTAGTATCCCCAAACCATACCCCCAAATTTTTGATAGCTTTGCTTTATGCTTTATCTACATATTTGCATGTATACATACTGTTTAAAATAATTATATTTTAAATTTTGTGTTAAAAGATTATAATTCACTAGCAATTTGGAATTACCATTTTTCATTACTTCACCTTACTTTTATGAGGGTCAACCTAAACTTAGAAACTACCTTTCTTTGTCTGTTTCATCCTAATTTCACATCCCACCAACATACTCACCACCCACTCCTATACACATTTTTTTCCCAAGGACTTACTGATTTTGCTATCAATATATGCAGTCCTGAGAAGTGAGTAGGTGTTGGTCTTGAGTATTCATACACATCCTTGAACATCCCCTGTAAAAAGCATTAATCCAGATCTAGGAGATGCTGAGTGTTCCTAGAATTCAAGGTCCAAGTCACTCTAACCCATCGTTTCTTACATAACTAAGAGACTCTGGATAATCTGAATTCAATCTGAAGATACAAGGTTATCACACATCTTTTCAATATAAGAATAAAGAATTTATACCTGATTGGTATTTAAACATGAATTAGAACTCTGGTTCTTTTTCAGAACTTGAGGTAGGGTTACAATGAAGTCCCACATTGTCTTAAAACTCACTATGTAACCAAGGTTGAACTTGAACTCTGACTTTCCTGCTTTCACATGCCAGGTCCTGGGATTAGAATTGTGTGCCAACATACCTGGTTTATAAAATGAAGGGGATCAAAGTCAGAGCTTCCTGCATGTTAAGAAAGCACTCTGGCATTTCAGCTATGTCCCAAGATAATTGTTAAATATTTAGAATGCTAGTTTTCTCTTGCCCTACTCCCAACAACCAAAGATTATGAGTAAACCTGATCAATAAATCATTTGAAGCCTGTATTCACTGAAAATAATGAGTAAATATTATAACGTAGGCTCTTTCAAAGTTTGATTTCACTTTTATTAGTATTTTGGAAGTCAAGAAATTAACAGAGAGTCTGACTGTTTAAAAAAGATTTAAAAATGTATGTTTAATTATTCAAATAATAGCACTACCATTGACATAAATTATTAGCACATCATTATTTCATTATGTCATCCACATAAATTATTACCATGTTATTATTTCATTATTTTTTCTAGGCTTGTACTTGACAGTAGGCAAATTTATGCTTGCACTTTAAAACACTGAAAGGTTTACAAAGCTATGTGCATTTAATAAGAAAGATAGTAATAAAGTCATCTCTTTGGAATTTTTCATTGACTTGAGGATATGTACATATTTATTCACTATTATAGTACCAATAATGTAAGTTTTACCCCTTGTGTAATTATAGCACACATAACTAAAAGCAAAAATGAACAAACCCAATGAAAATTAAAGAATTTTTTATAATTAATTTTATTTCAGGATGAGTTTAAATTTTACTCATTTTTTATGTGTATGAGAGTTTTGCCTGCATTCATGTAAGTGCACAACATGCATTCAATACCTGTCAAAACCAAAAGCAGGTGCCAGATTCCCTGTAAGGAACTGAAGTTAAGGCTGTTAGCCACCATGTGGGTGTTGGGAATGAAACCTGAGCCCTCTACAAGAGCAGGCAATGTTCTTAACCACTGAGCCATCTCTCTATTTCAACAGGACTTTTTTTTAAATGGAACACTAATTAGTATTATAAAAGCCTGGATGAAATTCCACTCTGTATTTGATATGCAAACTGGCATGCAAGAATGACAGTGTCAAATATTTCAGGTGGAACCTTAAATACAAAAACAGATTTATGATTTGAGAGGAGTTAAAGACAAGAAACAGGTCTTTGGTTACATTTTCCTTCTATCATTAAATTTTCTGTCCCTCAGTATGCACATACTGGTGTCATAATAACTTGAATTATTTATTCTTTTTCCAAATTTCCTCAATGTGATTAACAATTTTGAACATGAAAGATTTAAAGTCTACTCATTGTGCTAAGCTAAGCCTTAATGCGATTATCAACACTGGAGTATAAATAAATTTAGAGTCATTTGTTTAAAATGACTTCTCCTGGATCACTTAACTCAACTGTTGACAAATATAGTAGAAAATCTATGACTCCAGAAGCTTCTTTCTACTCAATTATCTAAAGGACCTTGCTATCAATCTTCTTTATGGTGTCATTTTGTCAAGCAGAGAGTAGTCAAGGGGTCTGAGAAATTTCACTGCCCTGAACAAACACAAAACCAGCTAAAAACTTTCCAAAGCTGTTATTCAAGTTTGGGGCATCTATGTCTTCTCAAATCACAGAACGAGTTCAGCAAAAGGTAACAAATGATAGCTAGAGAGAGTAATGGCGCCAGGACAGATGGCAGGGAGCTCTGAGGGACGTATTCGGCAGAACACTTTGTGCATTGTGTCTGTTCCTTGTGTGCCTGTTAGGAGAAAGCAATTTTGTCACTCTCTCCTTCTCTCTTTGCTCTTATTAAATGTCAAAACAAGACAGAAATGCATCATGTGAATTTGGTGAAGCACGCTCTCCAGTTCATCTAGAGCAGCGTTACACAGAAAGCATCATAAAAATATTAATATCTAGAAACCACTTTTGGTTATTTTGAGTCAGTCAATTTTGTGTGTAATCTAAGAATTCATATCTTTAATAAATAAAGCTGATGATTCTTGTGCATTTAGCTTGAGGGCTGGCTTTTGAAAATGAGGGTCTCAATGACCCAGTAAATAGCCCCTGGAAAAGTACAGACACCACTCCTACAGCTTAGCTCCATTGCCCATAATAGGAATTCAATACTTTAAGTCTGAATTGGTTATTTGCTCGAACTGCTCAAATTGTGAAAAATCTGTAAAAGCTAGCATGTTTGAAAATTGTAGCCCCAATTGCAGTTTCTATGTCTTTAAACTTTAAATCTTTTTGAGCATTCACCTCAAACTCCTTGTGATTCTGACTCCATTACATTTTCTCTCTTACCCTAGCTGCTGTGGTGAGCTTTACTTCACCATGTCAGAATTCATTTCTTAAATGGGTGAATGTGGTTATGAAATGAGAAAGTATGAATTGATGCAGACAAAAATGATTTCCCCTTCTTTCCATGATGTAGTAATGTGGTTTTAGTATGCGTGAGAGCCTGATCAATAAAATAAAGGACAATTTCCAAATTATGTATTGATTTTTATACAGTGTAACACAAGACTACATATTTGAAGGGCACAATTATAAAAGGTCATAAATCTCCAAATCTGAAAAATGGTAAATCAAAATTTAAAACGCATTTGGGGCTGGAGAGATGGTTCAGCGGTTAAGAGTGCCGACTGCTCTTGCAAAGGACCTGGGTTCAATTCCCAGCACCTGCATGGCAGCTAAGAACCATCTTTAACTACAGTTCCAGAGGAATTCGACGCCCTCTTCTGACCTCCGCAGGAATTGCATGACACGGATGCACCAACCTACATGTAGACAGTACACTCATACACATAAAAAAATAAAGCAGACCAAAATAAATAAATAAATAAATAAATAAAAATAAAACACATTATTCAAGAGATAAATATGTTATTGCTCATTTTATCTGTCGCATGAGAACATAACTATTGTAGATCATTAAAATAAATTGTAAATAATTGTTAACAGACAAGCTCAAAATTCTTAAAATAGTTATTCATTATCTCTAAGTTAGCCCTTCACCAATCAAAGGAAAGAATATTCATATGGCATCACGCCATAGGTTCTGCTCAAAATCCAGAGTTTCTTGTTTAGCTTTTTCCTTATTACCTTGCCCATGCTAAGATGTCATTGATAAAGTTATTTCTACAACCAACAGGTTTCCATGGGAAACAAATTCAGAAGCACATGAAAATGCTCAAATTTCAATGGTATTTCCATTTGATAAAACCTGAGAACAAAGAGATGACTGTCTTGCAAAAAAATACAAGCAAAAAATACAAGCATCTGTGTAAATAGCATTAGGAATAATATCCACTCATCAGGAAAGCAGGCAGTACACTTGCCAGAGGAGACTTGAATTGGTCAGCTTTCCAGAATTTGGCCAAATCTGTGTCCTTTTATGTGACCGTTCACTTCCACTTTTATTGCCTTTTCAACTTTGCTGCATATGATGGTACTCAAGGATTACTAATTTAACTCAGAGTTAAAAATATATGAGAAGTATGGGGCTGGAGAGATGGCCTAGCGGTTAAGAGCGCCGACCGCTCTTACAGAGGACCCGGGTTCGATCCCCACCACCCACATGGTGGCCGAGAACCGTCTGAAACTCCAATTCCAGGAGAACTCCAGTTCCAGGGGAATCCGACACCCTCTTCTGACCTCCGCGGCATTGCACGACACGGGTGCACAGACTTGCATGCAGGCAGTACATTCATACACATACAGAAATAAATAAAAAAAATTAAAAAAATATATATGAGAAGTATATATGGGATTTCAAGGAGGGAAGAGGGAGGTATGATAATATTTCACTTTGAACATTTGTGACAGTCTCAAAATTCAGAAAAAAAATAAAAAATAAAATATTAAAGTTAAGTATCCAGTAATACATCATCTCAGGGAATAAGAATAAGAAGAGGAGGAGGAGGAGGAAGAAGAAGAAGAAGAAGAGGAAGACCTTGTCTGGAAATACCACTGAATTAAAAGTTAATAATTATTTTTCTGTATCAATAAAAATAAATCTAAATTTTAATTACTAATATCCAGTTTCAATGTTAATACCTGTTTGATTGTTCAAAGAAAAAGAAACATCCTTATCTAAAATAAAATTGATATAAAATATAAAAAGTCCGGGCTAGAGAGATGGCCTAGTGGTTAAGAGCACCAACTGCTCTTGCAGAGGACCTGGGTTCGATCCCCAGCACCCACATGGCAGCTGAGAACCGTCTTTAACTCCAATTCCAGGGGAATCTGACACCCTCTTCTGACCTCTGTGGCATTGCACAGACCTACATGCAGACTGTACATTCATACACACAAAAAAAAGAAAAAAATATATATAAAAAGTCAGGAATAAGAAACTTATTCCATAAAGTTGGAAATGAAATGACCTGCTTTGCGTGTGCATGCTTTTTACACACATAGATACTTGATCTACACATTCTAAAAAAGTTAAGCTCTGAAGAATTCAGAAATATGTAAAGAAATATATAGGCAGCAAGGCAACATTTTGTCTTAATAGCATTTCAATTACATCATTTAAAATTTAGAAAAATATGTTTCTGGAGCTGGAAGGACAGTTCTTCAGTTAAGAGTCCTGGTTACTCTTGCAAAGGACCTGGATTCAGTTCTCAGAGCCCACATGGAGGCTAAAACCACCTGTAACTCCAGTTCCAGGGAATCTGACATTTTCTGACCTTCACAGAGATTGCATGACATAGTTGGGCTAATAAACATGCATGGCAGAGTTATGCTTACAAACATGCAGGCAATACGTTTGGACACATACAATAATAAATGAAATATTAAAAAATAATAATGCTTCTAAACATGCAAAGATATGAGAGAAAATTATCTCAAAGAAATATTACTTTTTAGTAAAGTTTCTTTATTGAACATTTGTACAACTCATACATTGGTCCTCATTAGAATCCAGTTTTCCATGTCCCAAGGCCCCATCACAATTCATGCATTACAATATCCAAGCTAAGCCCTATCCAGTCAATATCATCCTAAATGGGGAAATGACAGAAGCATTCCCCTTAAGGGTAGGAACTCGGCAAGGTTGTCCCCTGTCACCACTCCTTTTCAACATAGTGCTTGAATCCCTTGCTAGGCCAATAAGGCAAGAAAAGGAAATTAAAGGAGTTCTGATAGGAAAAGAGGAAGTCAAGCTATCCCTTTTTGCTGATGATATGATTGTCTACTTAAGGGATGCTAAGAACTCCACCAGGAAACTCCTAGAAAC